>SJYA01001028.1:524125-610822 GCA_006410615.1 Neotragus moschatus | reverse complement strand
TCACCACTTTGACAAGCCCAAGTAGTTTCTCTGTCCTGATTAGGCTCCAACCACCACAGCTGGAAATGGAACACCACTTGGCAAAATTGCCCACCTCCTCCTTTGCTCATTATCTCTCCCTGGCCTTTCCTTCTTGGTCTTACCTGAATTTTCTTCCCAAAAGAGGTCTAAAACTTGGCCCAATAGGTTAACAGAAATGACTGAGAATTTTCCTTAGAATGTTTTCTCTAGAGTGAATCTACATTTAACCCAATTTAGCACCTTACATGTAATGATAAAGCACATTGCTAGCACCAATCAGTGGTAGAAAAAGCTGTTTAAATTAAATTATACCTTGTCTTGACCCTAAGCATGGCGTTAACTAGGAAGCAACTGACTTAGATATAGGTCCATCTTTGATCCAAACTTCAAGCTAATCAATGAAATGATGAATAGAAAAGAAGAGAACATGGGGGTATAAATACAAATTATGCAAATATGAACATTAATGGAAGCATGTGTTATGCGTGGACTACTGTGCTAATTGAGTTTCATGCATTATTTCATTTAATTGCCACAGTAATCTAGCAAGATAAATATGATTCCTAATTTGAGATGAAAAACAAATGAGGTTCAAAAAGGTTAAGTAATATGTCAAGGTCAGAGTTAGCAAACTCAAGTCAAGATTTAGGGCCAAATTTTCTTTTTCTGCCCATGTTATTTGTTTTGCCAAGTACACGATGAGCTGGAGAGATTAAAAAACCATTGGGCCATGCACTGAATTGAAACCAAAGAAGAAGTATTTCATTTGTCCCCAGAATGCTTAGAGATTTTGGAGATGATATTTAAAAATTGAAAAAGTGGGAAGTCAAGCACAAACGGCTGCATCCAGCAAGACATATGGGCCTCTGGCTTGTGTAGAGGCCCAGGCTTTCATTTTTACAGCCTTCCTTATATTTCTTTCATGGCTTCTCAGCATTTTTCTTCACATAGCTGCTTCACTAGCTCATGCTGTCTACTTGCTCTTGTATGCATTTAAGATCCCTGCTGAAATGTTTATGACTAGCATTAGTTTCTGGAAAACTGGGGTTCTAGTTCCATTTCTGTGAGCAGAGAATAAGGAGTAACAGAGAGCCTGGAGTGGAATATCATGGCGTGAATCTCAGTTGTGTGATGGTCTAGTTGCATGACCTTGGGAAAATGAATTATCCTTTTATTGTCTCAAGTCCTCCATTTATTAAATGAGTATATCATTAGAGCTAATCACATAATATTATTATGAAGATAAATAAGTCATTATTTACAAAAAACAAATAACAGTGCCTATCTCCTAATACAAACATGTGTACATATATCCTTTTGCCAACAAAGGTCTGTATAGTCAAAGCTATGGTTTTTCTAGTAGTCATGTATGAATGTGAGAGCTGGATCATGAAAAGACTGAGCACTGAAGAATTGACGTTTTCCAACTGTGGTGCTGGAGAAGACTATTGAGACTCCCTTAGATTACAAGGAGATCAAACTAGTTAATCCTAAAGGAAATCAACCCTGAATATTCATTGGAAAGACTGATGCTGAAGCTGAAACTGCAATACTTTGGCCACCTGATGCAAAGAGCCAATTCATTGGAAAAGACCCTGATGCTAGGAAAAATTGAGGGCAAGAGGAGAAGGGGGCAAGAGAGGATGAGTTGGTTGGATGGCATCACTGACTCAATGGATATGAGTTTGAGCAAACTCAGGGAGACAGTGATGGACAGAAAATCCTGGTTGCTGTAGTCCATGGGATCCCAAATATTTTCAGTGTGTCTTAATGAAAAACAATTCAAGAAGGAGTCAGGAAAATGAGAAAAATAAAAGATCTGACATTTTGAGTTCTCTGTTACCGTATTGGCATCAGCAGCAATTTTATGGCAGCGAGAACAGAATCTGATACGTACAGAATTCTTCAACATTGAGGTGAGTACATAAAGGCATGGGGTATTTCAGTTTTAGATGTCAGACCAATCAGCTCATATACATTGAGACTCTGTCTTTTACAATGATAGGTTCTGTATGGGGAGATTAAGAAGTATGGATCATGCTCCTCACTGTGTAATAGCTTACAATTCATTACAATTATAGTAATTCTGTATAATTCTAACATATAACATCTTCTTCATATTGAGGCAAAAATACCTTGATAAAACACAAATGAAATTCTATGATATTTCTTTTTAAACCCTTCAGTTACCTCATTTTATTCAGAATAGTGTTCTACAATGTACTTTTTTCTTTGAAAAAAAAATGTACGCATGCTGTTTTATACTTAATAAATATAGTGGCAGAAAAAATAAAATCTAAGCATTGTCATTTTAAAAAGATTCAGATTTTTAAACAACTAACATTAATAAAAACTTTGACTCATTATGGCCTGGTCTCTGCTTGCAATGAAGTTCAAAGGATACCAATCTGAATACTTATTAGCAATTTTAAATGAATTTTAATATTTATTTAATTTCTCAAAAGATAGTGAAGGCCATACAATTCATTATTTGCAGCCAACTTGCCAAAGCCTTTTCCTTTATTTTGCCATTTGTTTTAAGCCATGGATTACTTTCAAACTTTATCAGGAGGCATCCCTCAAGGTCCCTTTACACCTCCTTTTTGAGGCCTTTCTTATTCTATATCTAAACAACAAATTCTTTTTTATTTAGATCAAGTTAATTTCTCAGAAACTGTCCTATTCTCTTTTCTGCCTTTTAGTCATTTCTCTATCTACCATTTCTTTGTATTCTACCTTAAAATAAAAGTAACTCTTTAGAAGAGCTGCTGAAGGCTACTTGACACTGGTTTTTCTAGCCCAAACAGTGAGAAAGATTCAGTATAATCTAGGTTACTGTCATCTGTTAAGCCTGATCTTTATTTTCACAGCCAGAAGTGATGAAAAGTCAGATTCCTAAGTGTACATCTTTGATGAAAACATCACGATCATAATAGTTATCATCACCACAAATATCAACCTCTTTTTCATCATCAGCATCATTCTTATTCTTTATTTTTTATGTACTATCTGCCAGCTCTCATACTAAGTCTTTTACTAGTAATACTTCATGTCCATGGGGTGATAAATCCCACAATAATCCAGAAACTAATTCCTTCTTTTTCATAAGACTTCTACCTCAAGGCCTGAGATGAATTTACTGGCTTCAAAATCATGTTCACATTGCATTCACAGCAGAGAGGGATAAGAAAAGTAGAAGGCACATCTCTTTTTTAAGGTAAAATTGGAAATTGTATTAATACATCTTAGCTAAACTTCAAGGGTATAATTATTATAAAAGAAGATATAGCAGAAGAGCTGATGGTCACAACCAAAGGGATCTTGCTGAATTTTTTGTGTCTCTTTCAGGATGTGACACAGGGCTCAGTATAAAGTTTATTCCCCTTAAAAGCTCATCAGTTGAAAGAATAAACTCTGAGATGTAAGAGAATCTTGAGGAACTGTTGACTTCATAAAGGTTTCTTGATGTAGATCTTTTTGCTGGGTTCTGAAGACCGAGATCTGACTGGGCAGAGACAGAGAATAGGAGATTCATGTTGGATTTTCCCAAGAGGAAAGACAGAGGCAGTGTGGGTTTTATATAGGGGTCTGTGAGGACAAAAATCTGACTAAATTCTGCCAATTGCTTGGGATGAGATAAGACACTGACAAGACCCTCTTCTTGGCCAAAGTTTAATCAAGCTCCCTTGGATTTTCTTCTCAACTAGGCCTCAAACTTTGGCCTTCTGTTTCTGTCTTCCTTTTCCCTGTTTTGGCAAGAATCTTGTCATTTTATCCAGATCGAAACCCTTGATATCTGATCATCCTCCACATCTGAGCAAGTTTCTCATGCCCCACAGTCTCCCAGGTAATATCCCATCATCCTGAGCTGCCTCCAGACAGAGTCCTATTAGACCTGTTTAATCAGAATCCCCCACCCCCATCCCTCATGCTTCCCTTTAGCAGTTCTGCACCTACAGACCTCCCCACAATCCAGCTTGCTCCTTGGCTCTAAACTCCCCAACGTGTCCTTGCCTTGCAACCTGTTCTATCACGAGGTATCTTTTCCCCTGCTGCAAGAGTTCCTCGATAAAATTTACATTTACTTCTTTTCTGACCTGCTCTGGATTTCTTTGACAATACTTGGGGATTGTCAAGACTGGGAGGGTCTCCAGATCTAGATAATAGAACTGACTTAATTTGTTCAATGAAACAGTGAGCTGTAATAAAGACTTGATTAAGGGAATTCCAGAGCCCAAATCACCACCTAAGCTGGGACCAGCAGCAGTGTGTGTGAGATAGAGACTGGAGAGAGCTAGGGCAAGAGAGCCTCTTTTTTTGGTATTTAAATCTAAACAGATGACAACTTCAGTGAAGTAGCAGAGAAACTAACAAAGCATTAAAAGGAAAACTTTACTGAATTTTTTCCTTAGATATTGAATTTAAAGAAGAGTGAGCAGTTGAAGAAAACCTTAAATTGTCTAGTCTTGGAGGTTTGGATCATAACAATGTTGTTTCCAGGAAAGAAGAAGCCGGAACAAAAACAGAGATGCCTTAGGAGAAGATAATAGATGTTTTAAAACCAGGAGAAGAATCGTACACCTGACTTGAGGTTTTTGAAATATAAGTACAGCAGGAGGTGCACCTCAGAGGTCTCGAAGTTTGGTCTGCAGATACGGGGACTGAGCTCCGCAAGCTGCACCGGTGGGAGCAGTTAGCACCTCACAGCACGGTCCTCACCGTCTCTGCACGAGGCGCGAGTTCACTGTCGAGTAGAAATTTTCTGGTGGCGCGGCACATATCTAGGCTTATTGCTGTCTGCCCTGCAGGTGGAGTTAATAGAGACAAGGCTGTACATGGAGCCCTCCTACCACAAGACAAATGACTTCAGTTCCTGAGGTCACTGGGTTTCCTTTTGTTCTCCTTTGTTTCTAAACTAGTTTTTGAGCTCCTGACACAATCATGTGACTATTTGTAGGCCCTACATGAGTTTTCCAGTGAATCTAAAGGGACTTCTATGTCAACCACCCTGGACTTACAGGTTTGTTTTACTAATAATTAAACCACTGATCAGGATTCAGTGATCTGTTGCAGTGAGTCTGCCTGAGTTCATCTTTTAGGAGTTATGTTTTCTTATAAGGTTCAAAGTTGTAATGTTAGATCCATCACTTAAGAGGCAGCCAGTAATCCTTTAAAATGTAAATGTAATTCCCCTGCTCAAACACACCCAATGTTCCATTTACATTGCTTTCCTGATAGAACAAGTTCTTACTAACTACAAGACTTAGAATTACCTGATCCTGGCTCCCTGTTTGATCTCATCTTTCACCTCCAGCCACTCCCCTCCCTCCCTTCTATAGACAATTATCAAGGCTCAGAGAGTTTTACCCTGACAACTATTCCAAATCTGGCTTTCCTGCCACTTCCCACACTCTTTCTTCCCTTGAACTTGTTTTATTCAACTCACCACAAGCTGACAGCCCATGTATTTGTTCATTTGCACATTGCCTTGTTCCCTATCCATAAGATTATATAAGCATTTATAACAATATTGATTTGGGCTGCAAATACAGTTAACATAAGTTGCTTTCCAACGCAAACAATGCTTGGCACATAGTAAATACATACATATATATTTACACACACACACACACATACCTAGACATATTGTGTGCATCTGTGCTTAGTTGCTCAGTCGTGTCTGTTTTTTTTTTTTGCAACCCTATAGGCTATAGCCCACCAGGCTCCTCAGTCCATAGGTTTC
Organism: Neotragus moschatus; assembly: GCA_006410615.1. Taxonomy (NCBI): domain Eukaryota; kingdom Metazoa; phylum Chordata; class Mammalia; order Artiodactyla; family Bovidae; genus Neotragus; species Neotragus moschatus. Next base: position 605,058 of record SJYA01001028.1, on the reverse strand, counting down.
TCCAGGCAAGAATATTGGACTGAGTTGCCATGCCCTCCTCCAGGGCATCTCCCTGACCCAGGGATCGAACTGGCATCTCTCACATCTCCTGCATTGGCAGGCAGGTTCTTTACCACTAGCACCACTGGAAAGCCCATATATAGACATATATATGTGTATATATATATGTGTATATACACATATATATGGATATATATATATACACATATATGGATATATATATACACATATATGGATATATATACACATATATATGTGTGTGTGTGTATATATGATAAATGAATACATTTGAATGAATGTCGGGATAAATGTCAGTTTTTGACTTGATGGTAAATAGTCTACTTTTTTATATTACAGAAATCACTGCTTCAAGTTTGAGTTCACAAAAATACCCCATCCTAAACCTTCTGTAACATCCCAACCAGAAGTGGTGACTTTCTTCTCTGATCCACTCTATCTAATTATAACATGATTTATAGCTGTATGGACTTGAGTTTGTTACTAACAATGATCCTGAGTTTCTTCATCTGAAAAGTGGATAGTACCCTCTCTCTCATGTTGTATGATAAATGAAGATAAATGAGATAATCCAGGTGGGGTGCTTGACTTGGGCTCTGTGAAATTCTTCCATAAATGTTGCCTATAATTTTCAACTAATTTGCAGGCTCTTGAAGAGCAGATCTCATGAGTGTGGACAAGGAGACAGGCTAACCCACCTCCTTCTTATGCAGTAGTGAAAGCTGAGGTCATATAGGTTGCATTTCTGATTGTACAAATGGAACTGGGTCTTGACATATATTTCTTATCACTGATGATTGTATAGCCTCCAGTAACTCCAGAAGTGTGGGAATATCCTACATATATAAGGACTACAGAGTTCATTTCAGCCTTGAAAATATTCTGAATCTAGGCTCTGGTTATTGATGATTTTGGTTTCTCTTATCCAGCTGAGAGAAGGATGGTATGTTGGTTTTGGGGCTTAAAAAGATATTCAAATGTAACTTCATCTGATTTTTTAAATTTTAGCCCTGCCAGAATTGAAACTCAACCTTAACCCATCATCATTACCAAGAATGATTTTTGAAGCCCTCCTATGGACACACTGTTCAGGATGCAATAATATACCATATGTCTTCTGAGTTAGTTAGAAAAAGGAGTTAGAGAGTAGTTGGAGGGGAGTCCTTGACTCAGAGGATAGGGAGATGCAAAACCAGAGCAGACAACAGAGGACCTCTTGAGGAAAACTGAAATGTGCCACACAGAATCCAGAAGAGATTCCTGCCTGTTACCTGATAAAATACTCAGGTCTTGCAATCAAAGCTTCACAAGATTCTACTGGCTCAAGCCACTGTTACTTTGTCTCCCTAGGATATCTCACCATCACATGACTTTAATAAAGACACTGGTTATAAAAGAACTGATTCTTCAATGGGAACAAATGAATACAATCATTCTCAGGCTGCAGTGTGATTTAAGCTAATTAATACCCAGGCTTTTAATCTTTGACAAAAAGTACTCCCCAGTGACCCTATTCCTCATCCTTGGTCCAAAGGTAGCATGTTTTCCACATCCTGGTGTATGGATTGGATGAATGCACTTCCTCTTGTTCATGACATGACTGATGGGGGTGACTCCAACTTAATTATTGGATATGGAAAATTCACCAGATTTTCAAGTAACAGCCAGGTTCTATAGCATTTACAAGGGCACCCTCCTTTTTCAGAGTCATAAACCATTTGTCATGGACCCTTCTCTTCCAAACTTGCTACCACAAAGGCAGTATATATATGTCAATCTTTTTGGTACATTGAAATGTATCACTAACTCTTAGTACATATTTTTATAGGTGAGTATAAGTTAACTTTACTTTTTCTGTATATAAACACTGTCACTTCATGATTTCTCAAGGTTAGGTAATAACAACCTCCCCAACCAAAGAAAAAACCTTGCAAAGAATTGTCTGTACATGATTTAGGCTAATTAAATAAACATAACTCCTGGTGTCTCAGAATTGTGTCTAAATAGAAAATATTGATAAAAGAAAGCATATGGCAAGACCTAAGGCTTTCTCTTCATTCATTTAAAGAAGATATTACTGAACATTTAATTTGAAGCAGGGGCTGTGCAGATGCCTGCAAGTAACTGACTACCTGGCAAAACAGATGTGCTCACAGAGAGGCACAGAACACAACAGAAGGTAACAAGCACCATATTGGGCTCATAAGCAATGCAAAAGGGGAAAGCAGAGAAAGGGAAAAAAATAGACTTTCATGGCAACCAGCCCGAGTTTTTGGTTCCATTCATCACAGTGGTAATTACTTATCCAGTGTCTGTTTCTCTTCTCCAAAGTGAATTCCGGGAGGGCAGGGGTATGTGCAGTGTTTCTCTGTTGCATTACCAGCATCTAGTTTTAGGAACAGATTTCACAAAGATCTTCCACCTGGGTCAGCCAGGGTAACACAGACCTCGAAAGCTTCCCCAAGATCCCCTTTGACATACCTTTCAGAGTAAGTGTTCGGGGAATTGTGGGGCTGTTGACAGTTACTCTCACCAGATAGGCACATAGCCAGAGTCCACAGAGCAGTTGGAAGAGGCCAAGAGGGCACAGAACAATCCCATGGGAATGGCAAATGAGGCTCCTTGAAGCACCTGATGAAATTCTCACTTCACTCAGTCAGTGGAGATTGCAGTGGGATATCTTCATGGGAATTGGTGGTTAGGGATATTTGCCCTTTTTAGAAAGCTTATCCCACTCAGCACACTGGTTTGTACAGCTGTGCTCCTAGAGTCAAGTTCATCAATCCTTTGCTGACAATAAAGGAAGTTGTATTCTTTTCCTTTACATATTAATAGTTTCCATCAGAGTCAGCCACAACTTACTCGGACCAATCCAGATAATTAAATGTCCAATAAGCAGTTTTCAGATACATGAGTATTAGATAGATACATTTTCTGAATATACATATATTAAAAGTTTAACTAATGTAAAAATGCAATGAAGACTATTAAAATCTACTTAGACTCTTATATGCCAAGTGAAATTTGTTAAGACATTTAATTTACATTATTCTAGATATTTTCTGCCTACACATATGAATATGCATAAGCAAACAAGTAAACAGTGCCCCAGGAAAAGTGAGGACTTCACAGGTTGTCCAGTGGTTAAGACTCCACGCTCCCAATGCAGGAGACCCAGGTTTGATCCCTGGTCAGGGAACTAAATCTGACATGCTGCAACTAAAACCCAGTGCAAGCTAACAATTGTGCTTCCCTGGTGGCTCAGTGGGTAAAGAGTCTGCTTGCAGCACAGGAGAGCCGTGTTTAATCCCTGGCTTGGGAAAATTTCCCCTGGAGAAGGAAATGGCAACCCACTCCAGTATTCTTTCCTGGAGAATTCCATGGACAGAGGGAGCCTGGTGGACTATAGTCCATGGGGTCACAAAGAGTCAGACACAACTGAGTGACTAACACTTTCACTTGCAGGAAAAATATGTCCTCCTTTTTCAAAATATTCTAAGAAAAATATGACATTTGAGAGGCAAATGGGAGTTTATTTAGGAGAAACTGTTTCATTTATGATCATCCAATGTCTCTGACATTTCTTTACTGTTTGATATGTCAAATGTTAAGAGAGAGATACTGAAGCCTCTTACAATGATAGTGGTTTCCAGAATTTTCCAGTATTTCTAAACAACTTCTTGATATCTATAGTAAAAACGTTGCTGGCTATTCACCTTAATTTTTTGTTGTGTGACACTGCTTGGAACTGTCACTGAAATCAGTATTGCCATCCCTATTATATTTCTGTTTGACTTTGGTGTATATTTATTTTGAAAATTTTCTGTAAAGTTTAGATACATCTCAAGCAGTTATTTAGTTTACAGCTGTTTCCTCATTTGTAAAATTGGAACAAAAGTAATCTGAGTTTTCTGAGAAGACAAAATAAACCAATACATATAAATTATTCATATAGATCTGGCAGTCAATTAATGCTTACCATTATTACCCTGAATGTGGACTTTGCTCATTTAAAAAATATTTTACCTTGATAAGTTTCCTTGAGGGTCCTTGTCTTTTTACATGCGATTTGAATCCTTTTCCTTTATTATAGAGCTTCCCTGGTGGCTCAGCTAGTAAAAAATCTGAAATGCTGGAGACCCAGGTTTGAGGAAGATCCCCTGGAGAAGGGAACAACTACCCATTCCAGCATTCTTTTACTTCCCTGGTGACTCAGCTGGTAAAGAATCTGACTGCAGTTCAGGGAGACCTGGCTTCAATCCCTGGCTTGAGAAGATACCCTGGAGAAGGGAAGCTACACACTCCAGTATTCTGACCTGAAGAATTCCGTGGACAGCATAGTTCATGGGGTCACAAAGAGTTGGACATGAATGAGTGACTTTCAGTTTTATTTATTATTAGAGTTGATTTGGCTAGTTCCATGTCTTTAATTTTCAGCAGTGGCCACAGGACTGGAAAAGGTCAGTTTTCATTCCAATCCTAAAGAAAGGCAATGCCAAAGAATGCTCAAACTACCATACAATTGGACTCATCTCACACGCTGGTAAAGTAATGCTCAAAGTTCTCCAAGCTAGGCTTCAACAATACGTGAACNTGACCCAGCAATCCCACTGCTGGGCATACACACCGAGGAAACCAGAATTGAATGGCTGAGATTTTTATTTTGATATTTTAATTCTTTGAAGTTTTACCAATATTGTTTTATACCCTGATTATATCCGCTTCTTGCCTTTGCATCTCACTCAATTATTTTATACTAGGATGCTTCCCTTTTATATCATTCCATTATCCCTCTATAGCCCTATGCTTTCTGTTCTTTTCATCAAGGAGATCATGGATTCTTGTCTTCCACTAATGATGTTGTAATTGGTTTTTATTGCTTGGCCTTTAAGCAATTCTGTCTCTGGTTTAGGGAATGCTGCAGAACCACTCTTTGGGAACTGGTTCCTCACATCCCATATTTTCCCCTCCATCAACGTGGTCCAAATAGAAGCTTTCATCTTTAAGCTTATGCCTCCTTTCTCTGTGATCTTCAACCTTCTCTCTGGCTGCATCCCTCCATACTATATGGATTTTTGGAAGTCCATGCTCCTGATGATTTATAATCCTGCATATCATCTCTAACAGGGGAACAGCATTCTGGTTTTTATTTTATGCTTCTCAGGAGCAGCTCAAGCACTAAGCTGGCCTGCTTTTTCTCCCTCATCCATAATTCTATTGAATTCTTCTTCTTATTTCAGTGAATGAATGAGCAATGAAGTTTATCTTTACTTTCTTCCATGCTGGCAGGGCTACTCCAGCTTATAAAAGTTCATCATAAGCCAATCTGTTATAGAATTTCTTAACTTGGAGTCACCTGCCTGCAGTTTCATGAAACTCCTGCTCATACTCTGAGCTTAGATTGTCAGTCAAAAAGAGGTTTGAGTATTTTTATGAGTGTTTCTGTTTGGATACATTTAATAAATGATCAGGCCTTCTGTAGATTTTTTGAGTCAGAAACTGGAAATGCTGCAGTGAGGGCTACTAGCTCAAATCCATTCTTCAAGAGAATTCAGTTCATTGGAGATGGTGATGGTGAAGGTCATGGGAGAGTGGGAGAGTTTTGTTTGATGACATTTTAATATAAGGAGTTTGAGTGATTTCTAAAGTTAAATGTCTGAGGAGCAGAAAAGCCATTTTAGACCATACATGATTATCTGAGTGAAGTACATGGAAAAAAAAAGTTATCTCCAGAGTTAACTGGAGATATTTGAGGTTTTATCCATCTATGGGATCACAATTACATTGTAAGCTAAAACTCACTAAAACAGGATTTGGGTCTGAAAGGTTTAAACTTGTGAAGATCATCTATTTAGTTGTGTGTGTATAACGACTAACTAAAGTAGTTTCAAGCTTATCTATATTCAGAGTACTACAGAGAAATTTGTGGTTTGCATATTTTCTTAAATAAGGACGAATGGACCTCTGTTTAAGTGGTTTGGTCAATGGAATCTTTGTAATTAGATGTGCAAACTATGCCCGTATCAGCAATTTGAGGAAGCTCTGATGATTTTATTTGAGAATTCGTCTTTTAAAAATGCAAGAGCTCTCTTTCAATTTTTCATATTCTCCTTCCTGTTACATCGTTTTACTGATGACCATTTGCTTTCTTGTTGCTTGTAAATGGTTACTTTATTTAAAAACTGTGCCTAATGTGTTTTGGTAGTTCCAAAATGTTCACTTATNCATGGGAGAGTGGGAGAGTTTTGTTTGATGACATTTTAATATAAGGAGTTTGAGTGATTTCTAAAGTTAAATGTCTGAGGAGCAGAAAAGCCATTTTAGACCATACATGATTATCTGAGTGAAGTACATGGAAAAAAAAAGTTATCTCCAGAGTTAACTGGAGATATTTGAGGTTTTATCCATCTATGGGATCACAATTACATTGTAAGCTAAAACTCACTAAAACAGGATTTGGGTCTGAAAGGTTTAAACTTGTGAAGATCATCTATTTAGTTGTGTGTGTATAACGACTAACTAAAGTAGTTTCAAGCTTATCTATATTCAGAGTACTACAGAGAAATTTGTGGTTTGCATATTTTCTTAAATAAGGACGAATGGACCTCTGTTTAAGTGGTTTGGTCAATGGAATCTTTGTAATTAGATGTGCAAACTATGCCCGTATCAGCAATTTGAGGAAGCTCTGATGATTTTATTTGAGAATTCGTCTTTTAAAAATGCAAGAGCTCTCTTTCAATTTTTCATATTCTCCTTCCTGTTACATCGTTTTACTGATGACCATTTGCTTTCTTGTTGCTTGTAAATGGTTACTTTATTTAAAAACTGTGCCTAATGTGTTTTGGTAGTTCCAAAATGTTCACTTATTAAAGCTGGTGACATTGTCATATTGCGTTCATTGCAATGGCTGTTAAGAAAATCATCAGCTTAAGCAATACCAACTGCATTTCAATAGACAAATTAATCTTTTCTTGAAAGCTTCATCTAATCTCCCTTGTTCAACAGGAAGTTTTCTGCCTTGTAGGCATTTGTGATCTTTTGGCAGTAAAGAAGAAATATGATCTCTATAAGTAGAACTTTAAATGATTTTTTTAGAGTAAGAAAGCATAAATGTTCTAAAAATACGAGTGACTTTACTTGAATGCAGGTTTCAAAGGGAATGGATTTATAAAGTATTTATTTCTGCTAGGAATACCATTTGGCAGAAAAAGCATTTTCTTTATAGCAAGCAGAGAATAGGATTGTGAGGAAGCCATGGCAAAACATTAATTTATTGAAAATGATGTTTGTATTTTGTTTTCAGACTTCTGCCCTTGAACAAAATCTGTGTATCTAGATTTCCCTATCTATGAAATGTGTTAGTTCTTTCACCTTGTTTGGAAGATCATTATGAACGTTAAGGGTGGCTTTCTATGGATAAATTCTGTATAACTTCTTTTAATAGGAGAGTATGGGTAATTTACTCTTAAATGAAGATGGTGCAAGCAGCTCAGCCAGTTATGCTGTTAGCTGATGTCTCACTAGACAGGGAAGTTCAAGGGAAAGATTTTTGGGTGTGCCTTCCAGTTTGCAACAATTTCCAGAAGAAGATCTCAAAACAAGCCTCTCTGTTCCTAATTACTGTATGCGATGCTGTTGGTCTGCTCTTATTGTTCCCCAGTAGTCCACAGCCAAAGAAGTTATGTCTCGCTGTGTATGGGGCACACCCAGATGTACCACACAACCTCAAGTGGCAGATGCTTGAATATCCTGCAGCAATCTTCTCCCCAATTCATAATTTCTAGCAAGCAAACATTGGTACCATCCCAGCAACTATATTTTAGAATTTGATATATCTGGTCTTGATATTTCATGTGAAGTAAAGCTTGAGGGAGCTAATCAATGTGGACTGTGATATAATGAGATGCCTCATAATCATGTTAAAAGATGGAAAATGTTATCTGTCTGTGAACCTACAATTTGAACTCAAGTGTAGACAGTGAATACAGAGGTGAACATGAAAGCCAGGCTTCCTGTACCAGGGAGCTTTCTCCATCCAATTTAGAAGACAGACTATAAATGAATAATTTAAAGTGTTTGCATAAGATGGAATCCAGGTTTTATTGGTCACGTGTGTGCACTCAGACATGTCCTACTCTTTGCGAACTCATGAACTGTAGCCTGGCAGGCTCTTCTGTCCATGGAATTTTCCAGGCTAGAAATATTGGAGTGGGTTGCCATTTCCTTCTCCGTTTATTGGTGTACTCTGAAGCTAATAGAATTTTGCACTGTTTATTTAAAAAAGAATACAAAATTCAGTATGAAAAGGAATACTTATTTTAAAAGAAAAAAACACATCAGATTGGAAATTGTAAAAAGTATTACAAATATAATAAAATCCAGAAAATAGCATAGTACATTTATTAAATAACTACACATTGCTAACTATCTTCTCATTTTTCATTTCTTAGCTTATATTCTCTAGTTTCTTTTCTATATGATAATGATTTTGGGAAAATTATTTTTTAAAATCTAGCAGATAATTCAGATTTCCTTTAGGGTGGTTATCAAAACAATGCTTTCATTGACTGCTTTAAGAGGCATGAAATTTTCAAATCCACATTCAGAACATCAAAGTGTTACTATCACTATTACAGGTCTGTGCTCCACAAACAAATTTTTTAACAAATTGTATTTTGCAAGATTTTTATCATCTGAAGTCCACCTTTCATAATGAGAGGCACCAGTTAAGAAGTCCAAGATGGCATGAACACCATACCACATCTTTTGGACTGACTCTGGGAATTTGAGAAAGAAAGAAAAAAAACTCAGGAGGAAATTGGGAGAAAGACAAATAAACCCAAGAAAAGAAAAACAAAAAGAGGAACAATGGGAAAGGAAAAGGAAATCCTATTTTTAGGCTATACAAAGGTCCGTTTAGTCAAGGCTATGGTTTTTCCAGTGATCATGTATGGATGTGAGAGTTGGACTGTGAAGAAAGCTGAGCGCCAAAGAATTGATGCTTTTGAACTGTGGTGTTAGAGAAAACTCTTGAGAGTCCCTTGGACTGCAAGGAGATCCAACCAGTCCATTCTAAAGGAGATCAGCCCTGGGTGTTCTTTGGAAGGAATGATGCTAAAGCTGAAACTCCAGTACTCTGGCCACCTCATGCGAAGAGCTGACTCATTGGAAAAGACTCTGGGAGTCTTTTTCCAATCGCTGGAAGGGATTGGGGGCAGGAGGAAAAGGGGATGACAGAGGATGAGATGGCTGGATGACATCACCGACTGGATGGATGTGAGTTTGAGTGAACTCCGGGAGATGGTGATGGACAGGCATGGCATGCTGCAATTCATGGTGTCGCAAAGAGTCGGACATGACTGAGCGACTGAACTCAACTGAACTGAAGCATTTAATATAGAAATCCCCCCAAATTATGAAGAGATATATTTGATTTTCTTGATTTTACAGCTTAGAAGACTGAAGCTCAGAAATTTCAACTGTTTTACTCAATCTCAGTTACTGAAATCTGCACCTGGAATTCAAGCCCATGTTTGCCTGATTCAAATTATTTATTCAATAAATGTTTGTTACAAGCATGCTATATATGCCATTCTCTGAGGACCAAGCTTATAAGGATAAGTAAAGCATGTTTCTGCTCTCAAGTCAGTTGCTGTTTCCCATGAACAGTACTTAGATAATGAGTAACATCCTACTAGGTAGAGAAAGGACCGTAATTATAAACAATGAAACACACATAAGCAAAGACAAGATAGTCTCTGGCAGGGAGGACTATCAAGGATGATTTCCTCCAACACTGGGGATGCTATTGGGGCTGGTATTAGTAGTCTGAGCTGCCCATAATCTTAGGAGCAATAGAGTGCACAATTTATCATCTTATGGCTTTTAGCACTCTTGACTGTCTTTTCACTATTTTCATCTTTGGAGGAGTGTGCCTATCTTTTATGAACGGAGGTATAAACCACAAGACTCCATTCCAGTGCTTCAGGAGTTCCATGAAAAGTGAAATTGTTAGTTGCTCAGTCATGTTCAACTCTTTGTGACCCCATGGACTATAGCCCACTATGGAATTCTGTTCAAGGACTTCTCCAGTCAAGAATACTGGAGTGGGCAGCCATTCCCTTCTCTAGGGGAACTTCCCTACCTAGGGACTGAACCTGGGACTCCCATATGGTAGGCAGATACTTTACCATCTGAGCTACCAGGGAAGAACTTCCATAGTGTATTTACCAAGTCAGATTGGATGGTGAATATTGATGCAGGTGTTTGTTAATTCAAATTGTTATAACTTCTCAACTTGTAGATATTGGTATAGTTCCATAAAAGACAAGAAGCACTTAGTATCATGCCATGATCCCATTGCATGCTTTCAACTAATTTAATTATGGTGATGAAGATGCAAGCGAATGTTTCAATAATGCACATTTAACAATATTTGTTCCATTATTATAGTCCTTGATGATCTGAAATGTGAGCACAGCAGTAGATGCCATTTTGATTTGCACTCTCGGACAAGTAAAATAGTTGCATGTCAACCAGGATGAGAAATATAGAATGCGTTAAACCAATCTTGTCATTTAATATCTGATGAATTACGAGTGATCACCCTTCCTGAAATATGTCAGTTTCTTCTGGTAGCACGCAAGGCTTTGTATTCATAGCTGGCACAAATTGCTGTCTCAATGTATGCTCAATTTAACAACTGTCTGCTAAAGTTATCAACACATTCCAACATCCATTGTACAAAAGAGCCCCTTCATGCATTAAGGCAGAGTGATTATCAAAACGGTGCAGGAAAGGGAAATACCCCTTGGTGCACCTTATAAAACTGCACATGCAATAGTTTGGAAAGTAGGCATTTTTATAGCATGGGAATATATAATATAAATTTGATGTGGCAGTAAAATTTTTTTAAAAAGAGAGCGAGAGCAAAGAAATAAAAGTCTTTCCATATTGCACACAGGCTAACCCCTACTCTCTGAAATCATAAAAAGCTTAAAATACCCAGCAGGTGTTTTAAAACTTAAATTAATTGCCAACACATTATTATTAATTTCAGAAATGCTGAAAAAGGAAAATAAAAAATATGGGTTGACATAGTGGTACATGGGCTATCTGAAAACAAATATAAAACCAAAATAGGTTCATGCCTGCATGCATGCTAAGTCGCTTCAGTTGTATCTGACTCTGTGCGACACCATAGATGGCAGCCCACCAGACTCCTCTGTCCATGGGATTCTCCAGGCAAAAATACTGGAGTGGGTTGCCATTCCCTCTCCAATGCATGCACACATGCTAAGTCACTTCAGTCGTGTCCGACTCTGTGCAACTCTACAGACAGTAGCCCACCAGGCTCCTCTGTCCAAGATTCTCTAGGCAAGAATACTGGAGTGGGTTGCCATTTCCTTCTCCGTAAATAGGTTCAATTGGATGTATTTCGTTCACAAAATAGCAATTAATAGCATACTTAACTGACTGGTATATGGACTATTAAGTCTTAGATTAGGAAGGTTTGAGGGGGTGAGGATTGGGACCAGTGAGGGAGAACCAGCTTCCAAAGAAAATAGTAGAGGTAGCAGGTGAGAATAAGAATTTAAATAAAATATTCTGTGTGTCATGCTTTATAGAGACTCTATGGCACATATTAAACAAGTAAGTTTAGAAAATTCACTGTTCTTTTAAATTTATTCAGCCCTCTTAAATTTAATTACACACAATTCAATACATAGCAAGCACCTGCATGCACCTGGTGCTGTGCTAGGTGTTGTGGGAAAGAAATGTGATTATTTCTAACCCTTCTTTTAAACGTGAAGGATTCTGACTGCATTTCCCCATTGTCTCCTAACCATAGGGGAAGCTAGACGTAATGGGGTGAAAAGCTTGGACCTGGAGTTATACAAACTTAGTCTTGAATCCTGGATCTGCTACTTGTTCACTGTATAGTGTTTGAAAATTATGTGTCTTTTCAGTGCTTCAGTTATCCTTTTCATAAAAATAAGAGACATTCATTCATAAGATTGTGAGTATTAAATAGGATTTAGCTTTAGCCAAGTGTCCAGCGCTTAGGAAAGTCTCAATAAATGAAGTGATTTGCTTACTTGTCTGTCTGCCTTCTTAAATTGTGAGCCTCTGGAGAACTGTGAGCCCATGTTGAAGAATATATTCTTATTTATCTTAGAATCTCACACATCTGCTCCAGCGTTTGATGTCCACTGTGTATTTTACAGCTATCCATTTGCAGAACAGATAACTATGCATATATACACTTAGCAAAACTTCTATTCCTATTTGTCACATATGATTTCTCTTTATAGACATACTGAAATATTAACATGCCTGCTAATGCAGAGGAATACACAAGAGATGTGGGTTTGATCTCTGGGTCAGGAAGATCCCCTGAAGAAGGAAATGGCAACCACTCCAGTATTCTTGCCTGAAAAATCCCATGCACAGAAGAGTCTGGTGGGCTATAGTCCATGGGGTCACAGAGACATGACTTAGTGACTAAACAACAATAAAATTGAAAATATTATATATACACAAGTATACTCACATATATGGCAAGCTTTTCCAGCACCTAGTCTGGGCTGTAGGAGATAAAAAGAAACCCCATGTACTCACTGCTGTGTTGTTTATGAATACTGAGGTCCCTGGCTATTCTATTTCTTTTCTCCACATTTCAGAGGGTTACTACATTTGCAACATATGTTATGTTCAGGATTTTCTGTTCAGTTCAGTCTCACAGTCATGTCCGACTCTTTGTGACTCCATGTACTTCAGCACAGCAGGCTTCCCTGTCCATCACCAACTTGCTCAAACTCATATCCATCAAGTCGGTGATGCCATCCAACCATCTCATCCTCTGTCATCCCCTTCTCTTCCTGTCTNATGTTCAGGATTTTCTGTTCAGTTCAGTCTCACAGTCATGTCCGACTCTTTGTGACTCCATGTACTTCAGCACAGCAGGCTTCCCTGTCCATCACCAACTTGCTCAAACTCATATCCATCAAGTCGGTGATGCCATCCAACCATCTCATCCTCTGTCATCCCCTTCTCTTCCTGTCTTCAATCTTTCCTAGCATCAGAGTCTTTTCAAATGAGTTAGTTTTTCACATTAAGTGGCCAAAGTATTGGAGTTTCAGCTTCAGCATCAGTCTTTCTAATGAATATTCAAGACTGATTTCTTTTAGGACGACTGGTTGGATCTCCTTGCAGTCCAAGAAACTCTCAAGAGTCTTCTCCAGTATCACAGTTCAAAAGCATCAATTAGTCAGTGCTCAGCTTTCTTTATAGTCCTATCTCACATCCATAATGAGTNTGAAGATCTTTTTTGTATAGTTCTTCTGTGTATTTTTGCCACCTCTTCTTAATATCTTCTACTTCTGTTTAGGTCCATACCATTTCTGTCCTCTATTGTGCCCATCTTTGCATGAAATGTTCCCTTGATATCTCTAATTTTCTTGACGAGATCTCTAATCTTTCCCATTCCATTGGTTTCCTCTGTTTCTTTGCATTGATCACCGAGTAAGGCTTACTTATTTCTCCTTGCTATTCTTTCAAACTCTGCATTCAAGTGTGTATATCTTGTTTTTTTCTCCTTTGCCTTTAGCTTCTCTTCTTTTCTCAGCTATTTGTAAGGCCTCCTCAGATAACGATTTTGTCTTTTTGTGTTTATTTTTCTTAGGGATGGTCTTGATCACTGCCTCCTGTACAATGTCATGAACTTCTGTCCATAGTTCTTCAGGCATTCTGTCTATCAGATCTAATCCCTTAAATCTATTTGCTACTTCCACTATAAAATCAGAAGAGATTTGATTTAGGTCATACTTGAATGGTCTAGTGGTTTTCCCTACTTCCTTCAATTTAAGTCTGAATTTGGCAAAAAGGAATTCATCATCTGAGCCACAGTCAGCTACCAGTTTTGTTTTTGCTGACTGTATAGAGTTTCTCCATGTTTGGTTGCAAAGATATAGTCAATCTCTTTTTGTATTGACCATCTAGTGATGTCCATTTGTAGAGTCTTCTNCTGAATTTGGCAAAAAGGAATTCATCATCTGAGCCACAGTCAGCTACCAGTTTTGTTTTTGCTGACTGTATAGAGTTTCTCCATGTTTGGTTGCAAAGATATAGTCAATCTCTTTTTGTATTGACCATCTAGTGATGTCCATTTGTAGAGTCTTCTCTTGTATTGTTGGAAGAAGGTGTTTCTTATGGCCAGTGTGTTCTCTTGACAAAACTCTGGTAGTCTTTGACCTGCTTCATTGTGTACTCCAAGGCCAAATGNAATTCATCATCTGAGCCACAGTCAGCTACCAGTTTTGTTTTTGCTGACTGTATAGAGTTTATCCATGTTTGGTTGCAAAGATATAGTCAGTCTCTTTGGTATTGACCATCTGGTGATGTCCATTTGTAGAGTCTTCTCTTGTGTTATTGGGAGAAGGTGTTTCCTATGACCAGTGTGTTCTCTTGACAAAACTCTGGTAGTCTTTGACCTGCTTCATTGTGTACTCCAAGGCCAAATGTACCTGTTACTCCAAGTATCTCTTGACTTCCCACTTTTGCATCCAGTCCCCTTTTAATGAAGAGGACATCTTTTTGGTATGTTAGTTCTAGAAGGTCTTGTAGGGCTTCATAGAACCATTCAACTTCAGCATCTTTGGCATTACTGGTAGGAGCATAGACTTGAATTACTGTGATATTGAATGATTTGCCTTGGAAATGGCAAGAGATTATTCTGTCATCTTTGACATTACATCCAAGTACTGCGTTTCAGACTCTTCTGTTGACATGAGGGCTACTCCATTTCTTCTAAGGGATTATTGCCCACAGTAGTAGATATGTTGGTCATCTGAGTTAAATTCACCCATTACAATCCATTTTTGTTCACTGATTCCTAAAATGTCGATGTTCACTCTTGCCATCTCTTGTTTGACCACTTCCAATTTACCTTGATTCATGGACCTAACATGCCAGGTTGCTATGCAATATTGCTCTTTACAGCATCAGACTTGACTTCCATCACCAGTCACATCTGCAATTGGGCATTGTTTTTGCCTTGGCTCCATCTCGTCATTCTTTCTGGAGTTATATCTTCACTCCTCTCCAGTAGCATATTGGAACTTGTGGAGTTCATCTTTCAGTGTCATATCTTTTTCCCTTTTCATACTGTTCATGGGGTTCTCAAGGGAAGAATACTGAAGTGGTTTGCCATTCCTTTCTCCAACAGATCACCTTTTGTTCAGGGTTTTAGCTGTACTTAATAGGAGGAAAAGGGGAAAATGAATCTATTTTATCTTGATGGAGGCACAATCCTGTTGTATAATCAAATTTTAACCAACAGTATTTAATGATAGTATCGGCTTTAGAGTTAACCAAAACATGTGAAAATGTTACTCACACAGTTGTGTCTGACTCTGTGTGACCCCATGGACTCTAGTCCTTCAGGCTTTTCTGTCTGTGGTCCTATGTCAGGAAAAGAGAGCATCACTACTTGGTCATGAGAGCACTCAGTGGAAAGCTTCATGCCCTCAGAGATATGGACTCTCTGAGTGAAGAATGTTGGTCCATGATGGCAACAGTGTCTGAATGTAAGCAGATACGCTAAGACTGTCAAAAGTTCACTCTTCTACACATCTACTAGAATGACCTGTTGACTAAGCAAGGCTAGAATTAGTAAATTGTTAGGTGAATGTTACATCTAAAGAAGGGCTTCCCGGGAGGGGTTGAGGGGGGTATGGGTGGCAAATGGTGATCAGCCCTCCAGTGTAGGAGACTCAAGAGATGCGAGTTCAGTCCCTGGGTTAGGAAGGTCCCCTAAAGTAGGTAATGGCAATCTACCCCAGTATTCTTGCCTGTAAAATCCCATGAACAGAGGATCTTGGCAGGCTACAGTCTGTGGGGTCACAAACAGTCAGACACCACTGAGCTACTGGGCCCACACATATAAAAAAGAGAGAGAAAATCCTTTTTTCCCCCTTTTTTTGTTCTATTTGAGCCCTAAACAGATTGGATGATGCCTACCCACACTGATGAAGGTGATCTTTACTCAGTCTACAGATTCAAATGTTAATAGCTTTTGGAAACACTCTCAAAGACATACCCAGAAAGAATGCTTTACCACCTGGACATTCCTTAGCCCAGTCAAACTGACACTTAGAATTAACCATCCCAGGTACTGATTGCAACTGGGCAAAGCCCATGAGATCATGGGATAGGATTGGTGAGGAAATACTAGATGAGACTCTGTTGTTTGGTAAGCAAGCTCTTTGCCCAGATGGGTGTTCTACTGGGAAAGCTCTTTATCTAGATAATGTGTTTATGGATTTTCTGGAAACAAAGTTTCCTCTTGGAGAAGTTATCTTCCTGGAGAAGAATTTCATAGAAGAAATAGTTGAATCATGGTGACCCAGATAGTCTCAGTTCTCTATCCTGGTTGTGAAGTTAAACTGCTATAGATGGGCTCAGTTTTAAAGTGGTTTAAAATAGAAAGATATACTAAAGGTAGAAAAGAAAAATTGTTGAATCCACTTATTAGAATATCACATTTTTCTATGTATATTCCAAGGTCCAACATAAATGTCTTCTCCTCTACTACACCTTGCTCCATTCTCTAAACTGAAATAGAATTTTCTGTTTTTCATTGTCTTAACAATTGTTTCTAGCAGGCATATATTTTAGCAGAGGGTTTTAACTTTTTAAAGAAAGACAGAAACTGTCTAAATTTTAGTTATCAATAATACTGAAATCATTTATTTCTTTTTCCTCTTTTAACTTTTTATTTTATATTATAGTTGATTACCAATGTTGTATTAGTTTCAGGTGTATAGCATGAAAAAATAGAATTAAGCTTTATATCAGGTTATTTTTAGTGAACATTTGAAACTAAGCATAATTTCCTGTCTTCCTCCTTTCCTTTTCTCTTTCTCTCTTTCTTTTTTTTTTTTTTCATTTCTTCCCATCCTCCTGTCTCTTTTTAAAAATCATTTTCATTAGAGCAATTTTGGTTTCCAACAAACATGAGAGGCAGGCACAGAGATTCCCCACACACCTCCTGCCCCGACACGTGCCATACCCTCCCCTATTATCGACATACCTACCAGAGTGGCATGGTTGTTAAAACTGAAAGATCTACACTAACACTCCATAATCGTTCAAAATCCACAGTTTAAATTATGGCTCTCTCCTGGTGTTCTGCATTCTATGTGTCTGAACGAATGTATAATGACACGTTGTCCATCACATCATTCAGGGTATTTTCACTGCTTTAAAAAAGCCTTCTGTGCTCTGCCTACCACTCTCTAGCCCTTCCTCGAGCTGCTGGCTGATCCTTTTACTGTTTCTGCAGTTTTATCTTTTTCATAATGTCATATACTTGGAGTAATAGACTATGTAGCCTTTTCTGACTGACTTCTTCTTAAACATGCCTTTAAGGCTCTCCCATGCCTTTTCATGTATGACTTGATAACTCATTTACTTCCAGTGTTGGATAATACTCAGTTGTCTGGATGTACCACATTTATCCATTCATCTGTTAGATAATATCTTGGCTTCTTGCAAGTTTTGGTAATTATTAGTAAGGCTATGGTAAATATTCATGTGTGGAGTTTTGTTTGTAACCTTTATTTTATTAGGCAATTAAATTAAATGCCATAAAATGCTAATATGACAACCTCATTCTCAGAACCCAATACAGGGTCTAACAATGAGTATGTATGTGTTAAGTTCAAGTGTTTTGAATTGATAAAGTTCTTAATAAAATGTGGTATGTTTGTCATAGTTTGTATTCAAATTATTATATGTAGATTTCTTCTCTTGAGTGTGAACTTTCAGAAGGAAGATTGAGTTTTCCATGCAACTGTGCCTTCATTATTATAGTTACATATCTCCTTTCCCACTCCATGTCTGAAGATAGAACATACATTGCATTGAGTGGCTAAAAAGAAGTAATTGTAATGTTTATCAAATTAAAAAAAAGAAACATTTATTGTTCATATGATCAACTTAGGAAAAATGAGGCATTTTACATTTTTATTTCATTGAATCACTGTTTTAAATCTTATATCCTATAATACAATATATAGAATATTTTTAGTTTGCTTCAAGGTGATTTTATTTTAGATACTGAATTATTGAAATATGGTTTCTATAGAAACTGTATAAGTATGCTGACCTTTAATGATAGACTTGGAAATGTGTATTGGCTTTCAGAAATTTCCACTGTCCTTTCTAACAACTTTACAGCAGTGGATTTCAGTATCCTAAAAGAAATGCAATATAATACTAACTCTGTGCTGTGTGCTTAGATACTCAGTGGTGTTCGATTCTTTGTGACCCCATGGACTGTAGCCTGCCAGGCTCCTCTGACCACAGTCATTCTGCTGTCTTTCACTTTACGGTGACTGTTTAAAAGGCATTGAAGCAAGAAAAGCCCCAGTGTAAACGCTTTTAAGGCTCTCGTTAATATGTCCCATTGGCTAATGTAAATCACAAGCAATGGAAAGAGTGGGTTGCAATGCCCTCCAACAGAGGATCTTCCCACCCCAGGGATCATACCCAGGTCTCTCACATTGCAGGTGGATTCTTTACCATCTGAGCCACCTGAGAGGCAGAGGAATGTTCCTTTTTTACTCAAAGAGCAAGTAACTGTTATGTCTTGTGATAGTGACAAGGCCTATAAGGCCATCTTTGGATTAGTTTGTAATCGCATATAAATTGGAAAAGGCAATGGCAACCCACTCCAGTGTTCTTGCCTGGAGAATCCCAGGGATGGCGGAGCCTGATGGGCTGCCATCTGTGGGGTTGCACAGAGTTGGACACAACTGAAGTGACTTAGCAGCTGCAGCAGCACATAAATTATCTTAAACTCAAAATTTGAAGTCAGTATTAATGCTAAGTTCAGAATTCTGGGATTTATGATGTTGTTCTGAGGACTTTTAGAGACCATATCTAAGGAAAAGGATATGGGAAATTATTCTTTTGTGAGTTTCATGTCTAATCATTTTATACATCCCACGTGTGCATGTTTTTTTTCTTTTGTTTGCCTGATTTAACTTAATGCCAGATGCTGACTGGCAGTAAGCTTACTTGTTAGAAAAGTCAATGAACATAAAGAATCAGGGGCTTAATATTACAAATTAACATTTTTACTTCCGGAAATAAAGATGAGCATTTTCTAGCAAATATTTAAACTTTTAATGAGGTTTAATGAGACAGTCATAAAATTATGCAACTCCTTCCA
The DNA here is from genome assembly GCA_006410615.1 of Neotragus moschatus. Lineage (NCBI taxonomy): Eukaryota > Metazoa > Chordata > Mammalia > Artiodactyla > Bovidae > Neotragus > Neotragus moschatus. The sequence goes on along the minus strand of SJYA01001028.1, from coordinate 585,803 downwards.
TCAAGAGTTAGAAACTATTCTTCCATCTTTTAAATCTGGGTTTGGTCATGTCACTTACTTTAGCTGATATGACATTAGAAATGTGGATATGCTTTTTGTGGAGTCATAGGAAACCCATGGATTCTGGATTCTTTTTTTTTTTTTTTAATGTAGTGACAACTAAAGAACTACCACTTGTATTAAAAGTGAGAGAGTTAATTCAAATTGGAAAATGTTTTGGTCCCAAACTTTTCAGCGGTAGAAAGCAGGTTGAGCAAGCTACCTGGGTATTCCTTTTTTAAAAAGGAAGGATGACTCTTCTGTCCTTCCTTTTTTAAAAAGGAAGGACAGAAATGAAAAGTATGGAGAAAAGTAGACTTGGGAATTTGTTTTAGTCAAGGAATGCTTTGCCTCCAGAGTAATGTTACCCAATACTACATGCCTGGGTGAATTTCACAACTGCTATGGACTAGTAATTTTTATTCCTTTTTGAAATGAAAGTGAAAGTTGCTCAGTTGTGTCTGACTCTTTGCAATCCCATAGACTATCCAGTCCATGGAATTCTCCAGGCCAGAATACTGGAGTAGGTAGCTTTTCCCTTCTCCAGGGGATCGTCCCAACCCAGGGACAGAACTCAAGTCTCCCACATTGCAGGCAGATTGTTTACCAGCTGAGCCACCAGGGAAGCCCAAGAATACTGGAATAGGTAGCCTATCCCTTCTCCAGTGGATCTTCCCACGTAGGAATCGAACCAGGGTCTCTTGAATTGCAGGTGGGTTCTTTACCAGCTGAGCTACTAGGGAAGTCCTTTTTTGAAATGGGAGTATCTAATGTGACTGTTTTGTCTATATGCAGAATAAAGGCAAGTAATTTACTTTCTATTTTACATGTCACTGAATCTTAGAAACCAGATCCATCTTAGACCAGATACTGATTACAAAATACTAGTTTTTGAGCCTGGTGGCAAAATTTATGGAGACATTTTTTGAGCCTTTGAAGACAGTAACTTATTTGTAGATAGGAGAAATGCAGATAGTTGTGAACATAGCTGAACTTTGGTAAAGTGAAAGATAACATGGCCATCAGATTTTTCAGCTCCTCTTGTCAAGAGGCAGAATCTATCTTTCCATTACTCATGATTTACATTAGCCAGTGGGATATTGACAAACACTATGTTAACAAGAGCCTTAAAAGTGTTTGTGTGCTGGAGCTTTCCTTGCTTTAGTACCTTTTAAACAGTCACTATGAAGTAAAAGACAGCAGAATGACTGTGGTGTGGCCACACTCTGCATGTTGACGACAGTTGTGTGGTTCAGTCATCCCTTATCTCTCCAGAAATATCCAGGCGTGAGTAAGGTCTTCTGAGACCAGCCAGGAAAAAAAGTCACAACTGCTGAAACATACCTGCCAGTTCAGAACTGACTACAAATGCATCAGTTCAGTTCAGTCCCTCAGTCGTGTCCGACTCCTTGCGACCCCATGAATCACAGCACGCCAGGCCTCCCTGACCATCACCAACTCCCAGAGTTTACCCAAGCTCACGTCCATAGAGTTGGTGATGCCGTCCAGCCATCTCATCCTCTGTCATCCCCTTCTCCTCCTGCCACCAGTCCCTTCCAGCATCAGGGTCTTTTCCAATGAGTCAACTCTTTTCATGAGGTGGCCAGAGTATTGGAGTTTCAGCTTCAGCATCAGTCCTTCCAAAGAACACCCAGGACTGATCTTTAGGATGGACTGGTTGGATCTCCTTGCAGTCCAAGGGACTCTCAAGAGTCTTCTCCAATACCACAGTTCAAAAGCCTCAGTCCTTCGGCACTCAGCTTTCTTCACAGTCCAACTTTCACATCCATACATGACCACTGGGAAAGCGATAGCTTTGACTAGACAAATGCATAACTGAGTCCAATTGACAATAGAGGTGAGATGGCCCACCTGAAAGTTGACCCACAGAATCTTGAGCAAACAAATAGCCACTGTTTCAAACCATAATGTTTGGGGTATTTTTATGTGGCAATAGATAACTGGTAAATTAACTGATAAGTGAAAACCCACTTACACAACAGATGTCTAACGTGTACCCATTATGTGCTGTTTTCTATGTTTGGTGTAGAAAAGTTTTTTATTCAATAATATTACTAAAGTTGATGCTAATAATTGACTTATAAAATTAGAAGCCCCAACTTTAAGTACATAATTTATATATTTGAAGTGTTAACAAGGGTCTAACTGGAGATGGGCATCAAAACATTATTACCTGCTTAATAATGAGGCTTTCTGCTTCTTGTAAGAAATCCTATTTTTCACTGGGAAATCCTATTTTTCACCTTAGTTGCCCAGTGTCATTCAATATAATGTTTTGCTAGAGCTGAGTTTACCCTCTTTTTCAAAGTAGAAATATCACCAAATCAGATTGTTTTAGCCATGCCTAGAATATGCCTCAGGAAAAATTTCATGATCTTATTCTAATTAATTTTTGTGAGGCTCAGTTCTAGGACTTTTATTAGAAAAGGAGAGTTTGCTTCTTCTTGAATAGCTGAGAAGATGGAATTGCCTGTGTCATTTTGCTACCACATGGGAGATATTGATTTCATATGAACTCAGGAGAGAATGGGCTTCCCTGGTGGCTCAGGGGTAAAGAAACCACCTGCAATGCAGGAGACACAGGTTTGATTCCTGGGTCAGGAAGATACCCTGGAGGAGGAAATGGCAACCAACTCCAGTGTTCTTGCCTGGAAAATTCCATGAACAGAAGAGCCTGGTGGGCTGCAGTTCAGGAGGTTGCAAAAGGGTCGGACATGACTTAGCGACTAGACAACAACAGCAAGAGAGAATAAGAAAACTGAAATGGAAAGAACAAAACTGAGTACTGATCACAGCATTTGAGATCCTAAACTGAGCTTTGCTTGAAGCCATATTTATCCCTGGAATTGTTAGTTTTGTCATCTAACAAATTCCTTGAAGTCTAATTAAGTTGTGTTCCAAAAATCTTAGCATGAGAAGAGTATGTGTTGCACTTTATGTTTGAACAAACTCCTCTTCCAAAAGAATTTCTCCTCTTCATTTTATTTTTATTCCTCTGATTTGATTTAACATATTAATACAGCATTGAAAGCCCTTTCCAAATATAAAGGTACCAGCTGTCCTCTACAATATTCAAGTGTACAGCTTCTATAGGCACAACTCCAAAGCTTGTTTGCAAAATGTTTGACAAGGAGAAGCACAGTTTTCCTAATGGAAGATTATCCTTTTTAACAATATGCATGTACAAGCATTATCCACATAATAAAATAATTTACATATCTCTGGACTATTTGGGCTTCCCAGATGGCGCTAGTGGTAAAGAACTCACCTGCCAATGCAGGAGACACGCACATTCAACCCCTGGGTTGGGAAGATCCCCTGGAGGAGGGCATGGCAACCCCCTCCAATATTCTTGCATGGACAGAGGAACCTGGCATGCTACAGTCCATAGCATTGCAAAGAGTCAGATACCAACTGAAGCGATTTAGCACTCACACTCACTGGACAGTTATACAAAAGAGAAAAGAATTTTCCTTTTTTCCTTAACTATGTTTTAGTCTCTACATTACAGTAGCTTAGCATCTACCATAACATTGTAATTTTCCTTTGAATTTAGTAGCTTATTAAATATGGCATTATTTTACCAGGCAGATTTAATGTAGGAAATATAAATTTCTCTAGGTATGTCAAGCAAAATGGAATCAGTACTTAGAAAACTGTCGGAAAGCTAGAGAAGTAAATGTTAGAGAAGCACCTGGATGTTAGGGTTATATCACTGTGATTTTGGTACAGAGAGGAGGATAGTTTTTGCAGCTGCTAGAAAAACAGCTGTCTTTTAGTGTTTCAGTTACTAGACAGGAATGTAGAAGAACCAACTGAAAAAAATTACTTTTCTGTTAGACCTTATTTGAAAGAAGCTTTTTCCTCACTCTGTCAAAAATGCTGCAAGTGCAACATATTAATAGAATCTCACTCATAACTAAATGTTAGCTATAAAGCATTCTGGAAAGTGTAGTTTTAAAAACCATTTTCTATGATAGAGGGGGAGGACATGGAAGACGGTGGGCTGGATAAGTTTAAAGAAATTATTCTCTGTATTAGTCAAGATTCTCTAGAGAAACTATCCCATTTTTGTTCAGCCACTAAGTTGTGTACAAATCTTTGCAACCCCACGGCCGTCCAGGTTCTGTCCATGGAATTCTCCAGGCAGGAATACTGGAGTGGGTTGCCATTTCCTTCTCCAGGGATCTTCCTGACCCAGGGATTGAAACCATGTCTCTTGTGTCTCCTGCGTTGGCAGGTGGATCCTTTACCATTGTGCTACCTAGGAAACCCTAATCAATGATGCTGTATTCAAATAAATAAAAAGGAAACAAGAACAATGGAAGACCCGGGACTTCAGTAGATTAATACAATGACAGTTTTCTTTAAGTTCATGTGAAAACTATGATAGATTTACTGACTTCATGATAACTTTTTATGGCAAATGCCTTCTATATGGTGACTGTTTCAATGCCATAACTTCCCTACTCTAGCAATTAACTACTTTATCTTAGAAATGAAATAAATATGTTCCTTATAGAAGCAGAACAGGTCATGTGGCCTTGTCTAACTGCAATAGGCCTGGAAAATGTAGAAAAGCTCATAAAATATTTGGTTAGCATTATTGTTTCTCCCAGTCTTTTCCAGAAACCTTTAATAAAACATATTACACCCCTGCACTCACAGTGCTCACCATCACACAATCAGCATATATTACATGCTAGTGGAACAAGGACAGGATAGCAGCAGTAAACATTCACAGTCAGAAAGAGAAAGAATGGAAGACACCCAGAAATCACTAATCCATGGCAATCCTAAAGCATTTGAAAGATATTGATTAGAATTCTTCTGTAGTGTGGAATGTTCTTTAATTAGTTCCCAATTCTGCAATTTAAGGGGAACTCCCAAATCCATTTTTCATCGTGCTATCTGGTTCCACTCTCTGGCGAGTCTTCCTTTTTCTCTTCCTCAGTCCCTCTGGCTCAAAGCGGGCATTGTATCTTTCTCTTTCTCTTTCTTGCTGGTAAAAGTTTAGTTGTCAAGTTTGACTAAACATGGATTACTTCAGTCTACACTTATGGTGAGTGAGTGAAATCGCTCAGTCGTGTCCGACTCTTTGTGACCCGGTGGACTGTAGCCCACCAGGCTCCTCTGTCCATGGGATTCTCCAGGCAAGAATACTGGAGTGGGTTGCCATTTCCTTCTCCAGGGGATCTACCCAACCCAGGAATCAAACCCAGGTCTCCCGCATTGCACTCAGATGCTTTAACCTCTGAGCCACCAAGGAAGCTTATGGTACAACTTTCTAAAAGTCTTAGTAGTTTTCTTTATTTAAGTTAGCTCTGTGGACCAGTAGCCAGGAACACAGTTCATTTGAGACTTATTTTTCATATCAACTATATTTCTTCACTTTCTCAATTATGGACATGTTTCTTTTGATTGACTATGGACCCATTTTGAGATTGTAGAGCTTCTGTGGCAAAGCCTCATCTTGAATGCAATCTTTTCATTGAGAAAATTTATGTAAGTAAAAGACATCACATCTTTAGTCTAGTGTTTGCCCCGAGGACAGCTAATCACATGAAAATTTAACTGGACATTTTTGACTATTATAATTTGTGGTTTTATTTTTACTGTTTGGAGATAATAAGCAGGTGCCTTTTCCAACCCAGCCTGGTTTTGAATGTCTGAATTTCATCTTTTCCCTCTAAATTCTGCTTTAAAATTGAATTTAAAATCAGGTCTTTCCTGAGTTTATGTCTCTCATAATGACCTGTCAATAGCAGCCAATGGCAATCACTGTGAACTACTGGTGACCTGTTTTCCAACCTCTTCTTATAGATCTGCAAATACATTGACTGTATAACAGTTTTGCCAATTATTTTGTCACTGCCATAAAATGGATCAATATCCTGCTAAACTGATATCAATTTCCTAATCTTCTGCCATGCAACTGCTAAGTTTTTACCATAGATGCACCCTATTTCTACAGTAACAACGAGATCCCAGGTCTCAGTACTTAATGAAAAAAGCTTTGTTTCTCACTCACCTTAAGTCTCTTTCAGCTCTAAAGACATTTTGGTTTACTGTCCTTCATGTAGGAACTCAGCAATGCACTACAGCAGAGAGAACAAAACACCCAAAGTCTTTAAGCCGGCAATTAAATATTTGACTTGGAAGTGACACAACTTGGTTCATATACCCCATTGACCAGGGGTTATTGGCTAGAACTTCTTCCATCTATTGCCCTGAGTTAGGTGATTTGCATGCTCCTGAATAAAGCTTTATTCTAACTGGCTAATCCCTGAGATATTTGCCAGGGTCAGTGGAATAGAGTTGAGTAATGGTGGCTCAGAGGTAAAGATCCACTTTCAGTGCAAGAGATGCAGGAGATGGGGGTTTGATCTCTGGGTTGGGAAGATCCCCTGGAGGAGGAAATGGCAACCCACTCCAGTACATTTGCCTGGGAAATCGCACGGACAGACGAGCCTGGTGGGCTACAGTCTGTGGGTTGCAAAGTCAGACATGACTAAGTACCCAACCCTATGAATAATATTAAGTGAAATAAGATGGCTATGATTGGCTTAGACTATTCAGGTCACACCCCTGAAGCTGAGGCTAACTCTTCAAGCAGCGGGATGTCAACACAAGGTGGGCAGAGTGGAACAGATGTGGTGGAGTCAATTACAGAGTTAACTAAGAAACAAGGTCTTTAATTATTGCTCTCCAAAAGGTTCTTCAAGATTGACCATTTTCTAATACCCCAAATCCATAAATAATTAATTGGTGACCTATAACAATGCTATGCTTCATCTGAAAGCAATATACTTATTGCTTCAGAAAACTGCTTAACATCTTCCAAACCTATCCTGGGCTTTTTTCTGGAGACTGGAATCCATTTCAAACATCTGATTCCTTAGTACTCTGGCTGTAGCTCTGCAATGATGCCCTAATATGATGAGAGACATAGGACTGTGTTTTCAGATTGGGAGGAAGTTCATGAGGGCCTTATATGATCGGAGTTTGGTGCTCAGAGAAGCACAATGAATCCAGAACAAATGCTAAAGGAATAAGGAGAGAAACAGATGGAGATGCCAAATACGTCATTTACCAACTGCACATTTTCCCTTCAAGGTTGGCTCATAGCCATGTTTATAGAAAATGAACAGTAATTGACGATAACCACAGTTCCCTCTTGTGACATGGGCTCTGGGTTGCATTATCTCTCTTGAGTATTTAATCATTTAAGTAATGGTCACAATCTAATTCATAAACACTCTTTCAAGATGAATTTAATTCCTCTGTAGCTTTCAAATGATAAGACAGAAGGGTGGGGAAAGCGAGAAGTGTTTCCCAAAGTACTCTTCTGCAAAGGAAATGAAATAAATGGCATCCATATGCTTTCAGATTGGTATGGATTTTTAAGTTGCAATGCACACAGGTTTAGGAAATTGGGTGGGACTGGAGTCCCTTTGCCACCACTCTTGGGACAGAGTGTGTTGTGGCTATACCATAGAATATTTCTAGCTCTTCTGTCTTTTGAAGCATCCTGTATTGGGGAAGCTAATCCATCAAAAAGCAGCACTCAGACAGTTGAGAGGTAGTTAAGGAAACCTCAACAAATTTTCTGTTGTGATAAATGCAAGTGAGTTTTATCACAGGCCAGCTTGGCAGCTCTGCTCTCCACTATCCTGACTCTGACACTCAGAATGCAGTAGCCTCCAATTTTATGGTGTACATTTGCCAATGGAAAGAATGCAAGGTTAGTTGCTCAGTAGTGTCTGACTCTGCAACTGCAGGGATTGTAGCCTGCCAGGCTCCTCTGTTCACGAACATTTTGGCAGCATCACAGAAATTCGCGTCACTGTACAGAAATGTTGCCCTTTAGACGTGAGTCCAATAGGTATTCAGAGTCATCAAAATGACCACAAAAGGCCTGAAAGCAATGAACTGAAAGCTTTGTTCAGAATTCTTTGAACCCACTTATTGCCCTTGGAGCTCTTATTCAAAAATCAGTTTTAATCTTTCAAAAAGAAAGAAAAAGTGTTGGCTATAATAATTGCTTATGAATCTAGAACACAGTCAAAAATTGGAAAACAAGCAAAAATGCCTCAGATCAAGTTATGAGTCATGATAAATAAAGTTGTTTGACAGTATCAAACAGCTAGATAATTGCAGTGCCTCAAAGTAATACATGCTTATTTTTCATCCCTTCCTTATGACCATCACAGGCCTGCTTGAAAGCTCTGCTATCCACCATCCTGACTCAGGCACTCAGGATGCAGGAGCCTCCATTTTTATGGTGTACATTTGCCAATGGAAAGAATGGAAGGTTAGCTGCTCAGTTGTGTCTGACTCTTTGCAACCAAATGGACTGTAGTCCACCAGGCTTCTCTGTCCATGGATTTCCCAGGCAAGAATACTGGAGTGGGTTGCCATTTTCTTCTCCAGGAAATCTTATCAATCCAGGGGTCGAAACTGCATCTCTTAATCGTCTGCATTGGCAAGCTAGTTCTTTACCACTAGCACTGCTTGGGAAGTCTGGCTAACTGCACACTCACTCCTAAAACTTCAGCCTAGAAATGACAGATATTACTTCTGCTTATACTTTTATTTTACACAGGGCTGGGGAAACAGACTCTTGGAGGACACAAACAAAACCTTGTGCACACCAAGACTCAGGAAAAAGGAGGAGTGACCTGACAAGAGACTGACCCAGACTTGCCCATGGATGTCCAGGAGTCTCTGGTGGAGGCATGGGTTGGTAGTGGCCTGCTGCAGGGTCAGGGGCATGGACTGTATCAGTACATGAAACCTTCTGAAGGAGATTTATCTTCATTACCTCCACCATAGTTTGGCCTCAGGTCAAACAACAGGGAGAGAATACAGCCCCACCAATTAACAGAAAATTAGATTAAAGATTTACTGAGAATGGCTGTGCCCATCAGAACAAGATGCAGTAACCCTTTCAGTCAATCTCTTCCATCAGGAGAGCAATATTGTAAAGGGAAATGTTGCATAGGAACCTGGAAAGTTAGTTAGGTCCATAAATCAAGGTAAATTGGAAGTGGTCAAACAAGAGATGGCAAGAGTGAACATTAACATTTTAGGAATCAGTGAACCAAAATGGACTGGAATGGGTGACTTTAACTCAGATGACCATTATATCTACTACTGTGGGCAAGAATCCCTTAGAAGAAGTGAAGTAGCCATCATAGTCAACAAAAGAGTCTGAAATGCAGTACTTGGATGCAGTCTCAAAAATGACAGAATGATCTCTGGCCATTTCCAAGGCAAACCGTTCAATATCACGGTAATCCAAGTCTATGCCCCAACCAGTAATGCTGAAGAAGCTGAAGTTGAATGGTTCTGTGAAGAACTATAAGATCTCCTAGAACTAACACTCCAAAAAATGTCTTTTTCATTACAGGGGACTGGAATGCCAAAGTAGGAAGTCAAGATATACCTGGAGTAACAGGCAAATTTGGCCTTGGAGTACAAAATGAAGCGTCAAAGGCTAACAGAGTTTTGCCAAGAGAACACACTAGGCATAGCAAACATCCTTTTCCAAAAACAAAAGATAAGACTCTACAAACATGGACATCACCAGATGGTCAATACCAAAATTAGATTGATTATATTCTTTGCAGCCAATGATAGAGAAGCTTTATACAGTCAGTGAAAACAAGACCGGGAGCTGACTGTGGCTCAGATGATGAATTCCTTATTGCCAAATTCAGACTTAAATTGAAGAAAGTTGGGAAAGCCACTAGACCATTCAGGTATGACCTAAATCAAATCTCTTACAATTATACGGTAGAAGTAACAAATAGACTTAAGGGAGTAGATCTGATAAAGTACCTGAAGAACTAAGGACAAAGGTTTGTGACATTGTACAGGAGGCAAGGATCAAGACCATCCCCAAGAAAAAGAAATACAAAAAGGCAAAATGGTTTTCTGAGGAGGCCTTACAAATAGCTGAGAAAAGAAAGGAGACTAAAGACAAAGGAGAAAGGGAAAGATATACTCATTTGAATGCAGAGTTCCAAAGAATAGCAAGGAGAATTAAGAAAGCCTTCCTCAGTGATCAATGCAAAGAAACAGAGGGAAAAAATAGAAAGGAAAAGACTAGAGATCTCTTCAAGAAAATTAGAGATACCAAGGGAAGATTTCATGCAAAGATGGGCATAATAAAGGACAGAAATGGTATGGACATAACAGAAGCAGGAGATGTTAAGAAGAGGTGGCAAGAATACACAGAAGAACTATACCAGAAAAAGATCTTCAGTACTCACCTAGTGCCAGACATCCTGTAATGTGGGCCTTAGGAAGCATTACTACGAACAAAGCTAGTGCAGGTGGTCAAAATTCCAATTGAGCTTTTTCAAATCCTAAAAGCTGATGCTGTGAAAGTGCTTCACTCAATATGCCAGCAAATTTGGAAAACTCAGCAGTGGTCACAGAACTGGAAAAGATCAGTTTTCATCCCAATCCCAAAGAAGGAAAATGCCAAAGAATGGTCAAACTACCACACAATTTCACTCATCTCACATGTTAGCAATATAATGCTCAAAATTCTCCAAGCCAGGCTTTGACAGTACATGAACCATGAAGTTCCAGATGGTCAGGGTGGTTTTAGAAAAGGCAGAGGAACCAGAGATCAAATTGCCAGCATCCATTGGATCATGGAAAAAACAGGAGAGTTCCAGAAAAACATCTACTTCTGCTCTAGGAACTACACCAAAGCCTTTGTGTAGGTCCCAAGAAACTGTGGACAATTCTGAAAGAGATAGGAATACCAGACCACCTGACTTGCCTCCTGAGAAATCTGTATGCAGGTCAGGAAGTAACAGTTAGAACTGGACATGTAAGAACAGAGTGGTCCCAAATTGGGAAAGAAGTATGTCAAAGCTGTATATTGTCACCCTGTCTATTTAACTTCTATGCAGAGTACATCATGTGATATGCTGGGCTGGATGAAGCACAAGCTGGAATCAAGATTTCTGGGAGAAATATCAATAACCTCAGATATGCAGATGACACCACTCTTATGGCAGAAAGCTAAGAAGAACTAAAGAGCCTCTTGATGAAAGTGAAAGAGGAGAGTTAAAAAGTTGGCTTAAAGCTCAACCCTCAGAAAACTAAGATCATGGCATCTGGCCCCATCACTTCCTTGCAAATAGTTGGGGAAACATTGGAAACAGTGGCAGATTTTATTTTGGGGGCTTCCAAAATCACTGCAGATGGTGACTGCAGCCATGAAATTAAAAGATGCTTCCTCTTTGGAAGAAAAGTTATGACCAACCTAGACAGCATATTGAAAAACAGAGACATTACTTTGCTTACAAAGGTCCATTTAGTCAAATCTGTGGTTTTTCCAGTAGTCATGTATGGATGTGAGAGTTGGACTATAAAGAAAGCTGAGTGCTGAAGAATTGATGCTTTTGAACTGTGGTGTTGGAGAAGACTCTTGAGAGTCCCTTGGACTGCAAGGAGATCCAACCAGTCATCCTAAAGGAAATCAGTCCTGAATATTCATTGGAAGGACTGATGCTGAAGCTGAAACTCCAATACGCTTGATGTAAAGAACTGACTTATTTGAAAAGACCCTGATACTGGGAAAGATTGAAGATAGGAGAAGAAGGAGATGACAGAGGATGAGATGGTTGGATGATATCACTGACTTGATGGACATGAGTTTGAGCAAGCTCTGGGCGTTGGTGATGGACAGGGAAGCCTGGCATGCTGCAGACCATGGGATCACAAATAGTTGGACACGACTGAGCTACTGAACTGAACTGATACTCTATTAACCAAAACAAGTCACGCATATGCTTTTGCCTTTCAAGGAGGCAAACAAATACAGCCCTCCCGTATCTCCATGGATTTCCCCGATGGTGGTAAAAATAAAACCCATTTGCCAAAGCAGGAGCTGTAGAAGCCACAGGTTTGATCTCTGGGTCAGAAGATCTCCTGGAGAAGGAAATGGCAAACCACTTGAGTATTCTTTCCTAGGAAACACCATGGACAGAGGAATTCATGGGATTGCAAAGAGTTAGACACAACTGAATGACTGAGAGCACACACACACATTTCCATAAGGAGAACTGGACACTAAAGGAACACTATTGACCTTTCTTCTAAGTGAAACAAATGCTACTTACTACAAATACAGAAACACACTGGTTTCTGGAAAAGATCTTTTAGGCTCTTAATGGAAATCTTTACGTATGTACCTAGTATCCACTTTCATTCTTGATTTCCTAAGTCATTCTGCTGCTGCTGCTAAGTCGCTTCAGACGTGTCTGACTCTACATGACCCCATAGACGGCAGCCCATGAAGCTCCGCTATCGCTGGGATTCTCCAAGCAAGAAAACTGGAGTGGGTTACCATATCCTTCTCCAGTGCATGAAAGTGAAAAGTGAAAGTGAAGTTGCTTAGTCATGTCTGACTCTTAGCGACCCCATGGACCGCAGCTCATCAGGCTTCTCCATCCATGGAATTTTCCAGGCAAGAGTACTGGAGTGGGGTGCCATTGTCTTCTCTGTCCTAAGTCATAGTATCTTAGAAAATACTAAGATAATATACTTAGAAAATACTTTAGAAGGCAGACGTGTTCTATAGCATGTATTAGTTTCCTAGGACCACCATAGCAAAGTACCACAAACAAGGTGGCTTAAACCATGGAAATTGATTTTCTGACAGTTCCAGAGGATAGAAATCAGACTGAAAGCAATTTGTTTCATCAGAGTCCTCTCTCCCTGATTGTAGATGACCATCTTCTCCCTCTTTTTCCCTCTGTACATGTTGATGTCCTAACCTCCTCCACTTACAGGTTCATGAGGCATATTGGATTAAACACCCTTCTAATGACTTGGTTTTAACTTAATTACCTCTTTAAAGGCCGTATATCCACCTACAGTCACATTCCAAACTACTAGGTTTAGAATTTTAAACCCCCCTTCAATATGAATTTTTTGGGTAAACAATTTAGCCTATTATAGAGTATAATAGAGGTAAACTAAAAAAAAAAAAAAAAGTAAAGAAATAAATTCAGAAATTTAAGAAAATCAGGGAAGTCTGATATAACTTTTGCATCAGGATATATGACAAAGGACTCTTGGAAAATTCTGCCATAACAATCAGATGGTATGCCTTAGGCAATGGAACAACTCTTTCCTTAACTGGGGAAAAGGATGACTGGAAGAAAATGGTTTATTCCCAAAAGACACTTAGAATAACTAACATTAAAGGGAAAGAATGCATGACATTCACAATACGCTGTTCATTTACACCCTTGGGCTCCACCAATATTTTAAAACAGTTTTCTACGTAAGGGACTTGTTTATACCAACAAGCTGAGTGAACCAAGGAGATATCCAGGAAAATGTTCCAGGCAGAAGAAATAGTAATTTCAATGACCTCAAAGAGGGGGCTAAGATAAGTTTCATAGGTTTGTTATTTTGAGAAATTTGTGAATGACTGACTCTCACTGACCCAAATATAGCATTCCCAAATTCCTGGCAGATATTAGTCTTTGAATTTAAGAACAAGAAATTGGAATTTCTAAAAATTTGTAGGAATTCTCTGAATGGCATTATTTATGTTTCATAGCATTCTATGTTTTTAGGAATAATGAGTAACCATAAAAATAAACAAGGAATCTTTCCTCTGTAATAGATTCATATGGATTTTCATGAGTTTTATGTAAAGCAAAATTGATATAATAAGTACATGGCTTAATATTATCATCAACCATATATTGTGCCAAGATTTTACATTTCAACAATACATACAAATGGTCTCAACTTAATATATACTTTATAATGTGCTGTGCTCAGTTGTGTCCGACTCCTAGTGACCCCATTGACTGCAGCCTGTCAAGCTCTTCTGTCCAAGGAATTATCCAGCCAAGAATACTGGAGTGGTTTACAATTTCCTTTTCCAACAGTTCATAATAAAAATGCTAAATAAAGAACTAACAAATAATCAATTTACCTGGGGAAAACAACATAAATTATTTAATATTTTAAAATTATCATTTTTAAAATGGAATTTTAGAGCCACGAAAGCATTCATTTCCCTGTTAAATAGAACTGATTTTTATTTTGTCACAAAATATTCCCAATGTCAAAAAATGTATTTTATTTTGAATTAATGTTGGTCATATTTCTAAAAGCGAACTCAAAAACATCTTCAGATTGGTACATAGTGCATCATTTGATGAGCTCATTTCAGTTTTTAACAGTGAAAAGCATTTGTTTGCTTACCCTGATTTTAATTTGCTGTTGAACTTAATATAGCTTTGCAATTTTAAAACTGATTTTGGAGCAGTTACTGATTTCATTTTGAAGTATTCCTCAACATTCCCATCTTCTCTTGCATTAGTTCTGCTAAATTGTTTACAAGTAACTGTAGCCTATAGCCAATTTTCTAACACTGAAGGTGGCAACGAACATTAATAGGCAGTATTTGAACAACATACTATTCAGATTTCCAATCAGGGTTGGAAACAGTGAGAAACTTTATTTTGAGAGGTTCTAAAATCACTGGAGATGGTGGCTGCTGCCATAAAATTAAAAGATGCTTGCTCCTTGGAAGGGAGAAGGCAATGGCACCCCACTCCAGTACTCTTGCCTGGAAAATCCCGTGGATGGAGGAGCCTCGTGGGCTACAGTCCATGGGGTTGTGAAGAGTCGGACACGACTGAGCGACTTCACTTTCACTTCTCACTTTCTTGCATTGGAGAAGGATATGGCAACCCACTCCAGTGTTCTTGCCTGGAGAATCCCAGGGACAGGGGAGCCTGGTGGGCTGCTGTCTATGGGGTCGTACAGAGTCGGACACGACTGAAGCGACTTAGCAGCAGCAGCTCCTTGGAAGAAAAGCTATTACTAACCCAGACAGCATATTAAAAAGCAGAGACATTACTCTGCCAACAAAGGTCTGTCTAGTCAAAGCTATGGTTTTTCCAGTAGTCATGTATAGATGTGAGAGTTGGACTATAAACAAAGCTGAGCACTGAAGAATTTATACTTTTGAACTGCCGTGTTGGAGACAGTTCTTGAGAGTCCCTTGGACAGCAGGAGATCCAACCAGTCCATCCTAAAGGAAATCAGTCCTGAATATTCATTGGAAGGATTGATGTTGAAACTCCAATACTTTGGGCACCTGATGCGAAGAACTGACTCATTGGGAAAGACCCTGATGCTGGGAAAGATTGAAGGCAGGAGAAGAGAACAACAGAGGACGAAATGGTTGGATGGCATCACTGACTTGATGGGCATGAGTTTGAGAAAGCTCTGGTTTTTGGTGATGGACTGGGTACCCTGGCATGCTGCAATTCAGGGGGGTCTCAAAGAGTTGAACATGACTGAAAGACTGAACTCAACTAAAATGAACAGAGTCATATGTTGAAATTGCCAATCAAAAAATGTAATTTTCTTCCTCAGCATGTTATTTTTTAGAACAACATTCATAAGATTTGTGTAAACAATGCATACAGGCTTACTATTTTTTTCTATTTTCAAGAATGGCTTACCATTAGAAATGGACTAGGCCATGAACATAAACTTGTAAGAAATGTTAGTCACTCAGTCATGTCTGACTATTTGCAACCCTGTGGACTTTAGCCCACCAGGCTCTACTCATGGAATTCTCCAGGCAAGATTACAGGAGTGGGTAGCCATCGAAACTTATAACAAAGCAACAGCTAGAAAGTAACACTGACTTCCTGCTGCTCTGTTCTATTTTCTGGAAATATTAACCACAATTTTTGACCCAGCATGTCAGTATCTCCTGCTTTTGTTTTCAAGACAGTGCTTTCTTTTGTACCAGTATTATTTCTATGTTGCTAGTACAACTTTAATTCTCTTAAGGACATTATAATTTTGTTTTCCATTTTCCAGATTTCTTGATAGATATTTCATGAGGTTCAGAATTTGGAAGATATACATTTCCCAATAAAAATGGGAACGAAAGTCCTTTGTGGAAACATTATCCAAATGAGAAATGCCCCTCACTATGAACTATGCTAATTTTCTCATGTATTAGGAAAGAAGGCAAGTTATTGAACACGAATGAAAGAAGTGATAAGGTCAGATACACGCAACTTTAAATTAGATCTGTGATTCTCAAAGTAGGGTTCCTATGTCAGCAATAATAACATCATGTTGGAACTTGTTAAATATACAAATTCTTGGGCTCCCGCACAGATCTCTGGAAGTGTAAACTCTGAGAATATACTCCAGAAATCAGAGCTTTAAAAACATCTCCACGTGATTCTCATGTACAAAATGTTTGAAGTGGTAAAGAATCTGCTAGCAGTGTAGAAGACCTGGGTTCAATCCCTGGGTTGGAAAGATCCCCTGGAGAAGGGAATGGCAATCCACTCCAATATTCTTGCCAGGAGAATTCCGTGAACACAGGCTACAGTCCATGGGCTCACAAAGAGTCAGACAGGACTGAGCGACTAACGCTGTTTCACTTTTGTTACATTATCTTCACGGTGAATGCCCCTCTTGACAGGAATTGTTTTCTCTCTTCATATTATGTTTAGTAGCTCAGTTATGTCTGGCTTTTTGTAATCCTTTGGACTATAGCCTGCCAAGCTCCTCTGTTCATGGGATTTTTCAGGCAAGAATATTGGAATAGGTTGCCACTTCCTCCTCCAGGGGATTGAACTGGTATCTGTGTCTTTAGCATCGCAGGCAGATTCTTTACCTGCTGAGCCATCAGGGAAACCCTCTCTTCATATTACATATATGTATATATGTAATATAATATGTGTAATGTATTATATATGATATAATATATGTGTAACATGGGCTTCCCTGGTGGCTCAGATGGTGAAGAATCTGCCTGCAATGCAAGAGACTGGAGTTCAATCCCTGGGTCAGAAAAATCCTCTGGAGAAAGGAATGGCTATCCACTCTAGTATTATTGCCTGTGAAATCCACTGTACATGTAATATAACATACATATATAATATTTTAAAAATATTTTAAATGCATATCTCCTCCTTCAAAGTTGAAACCTGAAAAGCCAGAATATATAATATCTGTTAATTTCTACTTGCTATCTTGTGATAAAAATTAAAATATTTGGGACTAATACCTATTTTCCAGTGGTTTGATTCTTTCACTAGCTGCTTGATAATAAAAATGAATATTTTTTGTAAGGGGTAGAATTTCTCTTCAATATTTGATAGAGAATTCCTCTAAAACAACACTTATATACCATAATTGTTTCTAAAAATGTCACTTTACCAATTATGGTATGTTTTTAGAAACCTGCCACGTTATCAAGTAGTTAAATTGAAAGGAAAGAAACAGTTGTTACATTCTTAAGTGCTGTGCAGTGTTACAGCATGTATAGATATGAGCATAACTGTGTCCATCAAAAACATTATAAGGTAGCATAGTGAAATAAGTATAGATTACCGACTATAATACAAAACAGAAAGAAATAAAACCTATAAGAGAGGTATATGTAGCACACAGAAAAAATATGCTGTTCTTAGTCATGTTCTACTTTTTTGCAACGCCATGGGCTGTAGCTCACCAGGCTCCTCTGTCCATGGGGATTCTCCAGGCAAGAATACTGGATTGGGTTGTCATGCTGCCCTCCCGGATATCTTCCCAACTCAGGGATCAAATCCAGGTATCTCGAATTGCAGGCAGATTCCTTACCCTCTGAGCCACATATATTATTTCCAAAGAGGGTACTTTTTAGTTGTTTGGAAAACTACATCAATCAAGATTAGCCATTCCTTGGACTGCTGCAACACATTTCATCTCCTGTAGTAACAGTATAGGGGTGCTATTTAGTAAAGAGGTTAGATGAACAATTCTCAGACTAGATGTTTGCAAGGAAATGGTTGAGCCACAGGGTACTTTAACTGTTAATTTTATCCATTTAGGTGGTTGCCACAGATTCCCACAACTGACATTGATATCTTTCATGAAAACAACTGAAAACTATAGGGCTTGATTGGCATTAGTCACTGTGAATAATTGTGGCCCAAGTCAAGGATTAAAGTTACACGGAAAATATAGTTATGTCATTGGGTTTTTTGTATCAGTACTTGTTACAAAAACCACTACACTGCAAATGGCAGGAACTTGATAAGCAGGGGAAGTGGAGGGAAAAAATATCCATTTTCCAAAACTGAAGGCACTATATTAAGTGTACGTCATCACCAGGGATGTAGACTATTCCTCAAAACTTTTCAAGGATACAACTGAATGGAAGGGCTCAAAAAATTGTTCACCAAATGAACCTATTCTAGTATTTGATAATTTCAATTCTTCCTGATGAATGAGCTGGTCTATAAGTCTGCTGCATTTATGACTACTTTTGCTATAATGTCGCCAGCACAGAAACAGGTACTTATTGCAAAACTATATGAAATACCTATTACTGTACATTCCATCTGCCAAATCAAGACAAAATAACTTCTATTAACATTAATCAGGCTTCCCTGGTGGCTCAGATGGTAAAGCGTCTGCCTACAATGCGGGAGACCCAGGTTCGATCCCTGGGTCGGGAAGATTCTCTGGAGAAGTAAATGGCAACTCACTCCAGTACTCTTGCCTGGAAAATCCCATGGACGGAGGAGCCTGGTGGGCTGCAGTCCACGAGGTCGCAAAGAGTCGGACACGACTTCACTTTCACTTTCACTTTCAACATCACTCAGTAAAGCAAAAACAGGAAAAAAAGGAGGCCGAAAGAAGGCTACCTTATACTAGGATATTGCTCCTTTAAACTATGTGACAACTCATTATACACTTCACAAGGTTATAATTTAATAAGCTCCTATTCCTCATACATAGCCCTAGGGGTAACTTCAATGATTTCACTTTATGCCCTGTGTGGGATCCATGTTCTTCAAATTTTTTCAAATGGNGAAATGGCAACTCACTCCAGTACTCTTGCCTGGAAAATCCCATGGACGGAGGAGCCTGGTGGGCTGCAGTCCACGAGGTCGCAAAGAGTCGGACATGACTTCACTTTCACTTTCACTTTCAACATCACTCAGTAAAGCAAAAACACGAAAAAAAGGAGGCCGAAAGAAGGCTACCTTATACTAGGATATTGCTCCTTTAAAATATGTGACAACTCATTATACACTTTACAAGGTTATAATTTAATAAGCTCCTATTCCTCATACATAGCCCTAGGGGTAACTTCAATGATTTCACTTTATGCCCTGTGTGGGATCCATGTTCTTCAAATTTTTTCAAATGGGAAATACATTTTAGATATACAGCAATCACAGATGATTCAAAGGTGGAAATGAAAGCCCCAACTGAATCTATTTGTACATTAAGAATAGTTCTGGATGTTCATCTGCCTTATTTAATCACATTATAGTAACTGATATAATAACAGTATCTACCTCACCTCTCAGTCTATGAGAAATAAGGCCTGAGGCTCCCTCAAGTATTTTTATATCCTTTGCTTTTATGTAATATATTGTATACAACAGCCATCCATCTATTTATCCCATATTTATACATACATATACATCAAAACAGCTACATATATCAATATGTATATATATTTAATGTATATTATGTAATGTGTGTATGTATAAAACATATATAATATATAAAACATACATAAATATATAAAACATATATATACACACACACACACACACACACACACATACACATAAGTGTTGGTTGCTTAGTTGTATCCAACTCTTTGTGACCCCATGAACTCTAGCCCACCAGACTTTTCTGTTCATGGAATTTTCCAGGCAAGAATACTGGAGTGGGTAGCTTATCCCTTCTCCAGGGGATCTTCCTGACCCAGGGATTGAACCTAGGTCTCCTGCATTGCAGGTGGATGCTTTACCATCTGAGCCACCAGGGAAGCCCATATATACATAAACATATATATATATATATATATATATATATGGGAGAAGGCAATGGCACCCCACTCCAGCAGTCTTGCCTGGAAAATCCCATGGATGGAGGAGCCTGGTAACTGCAGTCCACGGGATCGCTAAGAGTCGGACACAACTGAGCGACTTCACTTTCATTTTCACTTTCATGCACTGGAGAAGGAAATGGGAACCCACTCCAGTGTTCTTGCCTGGAGAATCCCAGGGCGGGGGGAGCCTGGTGGGCTGCCGTCTATGGGGTCGCACAGAGTCGGACACGACTGAAGCGACTTGGCAGAGCAGCAGCATGTATATATATAACATTGATTCTTTGAGTACATGCAAACTGTTGTTTACCTATTAATATAGTTTTATCCCTTGTCTATGTAGCCATCACTGTAGACCATACTCCTTGGTACTGCCACCATCATTTTCTTTCCAAACCTTCATGATGGTATTTATCAAGGGAAGGGATTAACAAGTAGATCTACCTTGAGGCAGCAACTAATTATTTTTGTTTTTGGGGTTAATCTTACTTAACATTTTATTCTGCAGATAAGGAACTGGAAACTATGGCCTGATGCTATTTTTNACTGCCACCATCATTTCCTTTCCAAACCTTCAGGATGGTATTTATCAAGGGAAGGGATTAACAAGTAGATCTACCTTGAGGCAGCAACTAATTATTTTTGTTTTTGGGGTTAATCTTACTTAACATTTTATTCTGCAGATAAGGAACTGGAAACTATGGCCTGATGCTGTTTTTGTCCACCCCATGAGCTAAGAATGGTTTTTAAATTTTTTAATAGTTGGAAAAAAAGGAGAATTATTCATGTAAACATTATATGACATTCAAATTTTTGTGTGCCTAAATCAACTTTTCCTGGAATACAGCCATGCTTATTATTTGTATATTGTCTATGATTGCTTTCATAGTTCCAAAAGGGAACATAAGGTCTATAAATTCTAAAACAATGGCTGTTAACCAGGCCCAGTTTGTTCTGAGGCCACAGGAGATATTTGAAAAAATCGGAAGATATTTTTGATTGTCACAAGTAGATGAGATGGATAGTACTGGAGCCTTATCCGAAGAGATTGGGATGCTACTAAATATCCTGCAAAGAACAATACAGCTCCTATAATAATTGTCCTGTATAAAGTGTCAGTACTGCTGAGATTGAGAAATTTTGGCCTTAAATATTTGCTGTATCTGGTCCCTTACAGAAAATATTTGCTAAACCTTGCCTTGCTGCTGCTGCTGCTAAGTCATTTCAGTCGTGTCCAAGTCTGTGTGACTCCACCTTGCCTTGCTGCTGCTGCTGCTAAGTCATTTCAGTCGTGTCCAAGTCTGTGTGACTCCATAGATGGCAGCCCACCAGGCTCCCCCGTCCCTGGGATTCTCCAGGCAAGAACACTGGAGTGGGTTGCCATTTCCTTCTCCAATGCATGAAAGTGAAAAGTGAAAGTGAAGTTGATCAGTCGTGTCCGACTCTTCACAACCCCATGGACTGCAGCCCACCAGGCTCCTCTGTCCATGGGATTTTCCAGGCAAGAGTACTGGAGTGGGTTGCCATTGCCTTCTCCGAAACCTTTCCTTAGATCCCCCCCAAAAAAAATCAAAGGGAGCAAAGTTTCCTCTGATAATTATAAGATTTAAGTTTAGATATGCAAATTTTAAAAAAGATGAATAATTACAAATTTATATTTGTGAAATAAATGTCTAGAAAAACTACCTAGGTCAAATAGTTCCAGCTGGATTCAATATCTAAAACACCTACCTGAAAAGAGATGTAGTTTTAACATTGAAAAAAGCACAAAAACATAAACTCAATTGTTTATTTTGTGACATGTGTGCCAAATACCTATGTGATTATATTTTTCGAATTTCAGCTTAGTTTTGTGATTTAATACAGAAGGTGAATGAGTATGTTTAGTATCCAGGAAATTCTGTGTCTCATACTTCAATAGTCATTCTAGAATTTTCCTTTTTAAAGCACTTACTGGGTATGCATTTTGTTAAAATGAAAAGCTATTCTGTATTATTTAAGTCAAACTCTGCCATTATATAAAAGTAAGACATAAGAAACTTTCAATAGCAATGAGTCTTCAATAGTAAGAGACAGAGTAATAGGAACCACAACTGGGATTTCTTCTCTGATTTATAAGGATCTCATATTAAGTCACCTCTTAAAAATTTGTACATATAATATATGACTAAACTTATTGTCAACTGGGTTATATTTTCATTTGGCCTTTTCACCCTGCTTTTTGATTTTTAACAAAAGCACAGGAAATATTTCCTTCTGTGGTAGAAGGTAGGAATGGGAGAAGGTGCTCTTTCCCCTTGTCCATTAGATCATACTAATCTCATACTTTTTCTATTTAGAAACATGACTTTGAGTTAATATATACCATTCTAACATGTCAAAGATGTTAATTTTTAATTTGAAACACTTGTCTTAATAAGAATGGGTGAGATCATGTTAGCTCTATTGTGGTAGCTGAACAGTCCCTTAACAAGTGCCTAATGAAAAGAAACAGTGATATTGCAGCTTTGTCTCATTTTAGGCAACAATAATAAGAAGTGGCCCCAGAAAAATTGATAGCAGATTCCCATTTTGTTCAGTGTTCCAGAAATAATCTGCTTTTGACATAATGCAGGGTCAAAGAGAATAAAAGAAAATGTGGTGAATACAACTAATTGTTTCCAAGTCACTGAGAAGTGATGATTAAGACTCTGGTTCAGGAAACAGAAAGACCTGGATTTGAACATCATCTTTGACTCTTCCAAGTTGTGTGATCTTATGAAACTATTCAGCTGCTCTAAAAGTCTGTTTTCTCACTGGTAAAAGAGGATAATAAAAGTAGGTACCTTACAAAGTTGTTGGGGATAGTTAAATGGCATAACACACACTAGAATGTTCAGTGTCTGGTGGCTTTAGTTACTATAACCTTGATGTCTTCTGGGGTACCTCTGCCCTCCAGTCAGCTCATTAAATTTGGCTAAAACTCCAATCCATGCCTTGTAACGTTCCAAAATCTTCCCCACGATTTCTGCCCCATAAAATCTTGCTTCCCATGGCTTCCTTGAACCTTTAAGTTCTTGCATTCTAGTGGGATATGTCTGTTTTCCTCAGAAATATTTTGATGCAAAATTCTTGGTGCTCACATGCAAGTCTATTCACACAACGCACTTGGTATAACAGATTTTTCAGAAGCTTCTGGAGTCAACATGAGCGTGTTCTGCTACTGAAACCTGGCCACTGGGTGTCGTGCCCTCATGACCAATCCTCTTCCTCTCCCTTCTTTCCTCTTCCTGTTTTTGCTCTGGTCACTCCACCTCCTTCTCCTTCCCTGTTTTCACCCTACCCTCTCCCTTGCTCCTGGGCTTCCTGTTTCAGTCTTCCTCTGTCCCCCTCTCCCTGATTCCTCTGCACTTTACATTCATCCTCAACTCCAGTTTCCAATTTCTCTGTCTCCACTATGCAAAACAGCTCCTCCTTCCTTGAAATCTGCTTGCATTAGCCCTTGAGGGGTTGAGAGAGCCTCATTTGTTCATTTTCTAACATGATCTACTTTTATTACTAATGTGGCTTTCTCCCTGGTGGAAATTCAGACTCAGATTTTTTAAAAAGGAATGTCTCATATTGTCACACAATTGCTTCATTCTCTGTGTTTGCATCTCCTGACCTCTACTATTCTTTCTGTGAATTGAGGGAGCATCCACCTCTGAAGACTCCATGTGGCACCTTCTCTTGTATGTTTGAGGGCTGATAATACTCTGCTTGCTCTTTTCTTATGACTTTTAGTTCCTCTGACTTGTACTGTGTTGATTTGCAAATTCTATATTTTCTATTATCTTTTAAACACTGGAAACAGGCCTCGTTTGTTTCAATTTCTTTCACAGTGTTGCAGCCTAATGCACTGCACAATGTTTCTATCTGTGTTGCTTTCAAATAAAAACTTTGTTTCCTCAAAAAACTAAAAATAGAGCTGTCATGCTGTGCTGTGCTTAGTTGTGTCTGACTCTCTGCACCTCCATGGACTGTAGCCAGCCAGGCTCCTCTGTCCATGGGGATTCTCCAGGCAAGAATACTGGAGTGGGTATCCTATTCCTTCTCTAGGGGAAGAACTACCATGCTGCTGCTAAGTCACTTCAGTCGTGTCCTACTCTGTGCGACCCCATAGACGGCAGCCCACCAGGTTCCATCATCCCTGGGATTCTCCAGGCAAGAACACTGGAGTAGGTTGCCACTTCCTTCTCCAATGCATGAAAGTGAAAAGTGAAAGTGAAGTCACTCAGTTGTGTCTGACTCTTCACGACTGCAGCCCACCAGGCTCCTCCACCCATGGGATTTTCCAGTCAAGAGTACTGGAGCTGAGTGTCATCGCCTTCTCCAAGAACTACCATAAGACCCAGCAATTCCACTGCTCAGTATATATCCAACAAAAACAAAAACACTAATTGAAAAATACTCATGTTCCCCAATATTCACTAAGTTGTGTTCAACTTTTTTGTGACCCCATGGCCTGTAGCCTTCCAGGCTCCTCTGTTAATGGGATTCACCAGGAAAAAAATACTGGAATGGGTTGCCATTTCCTTCTGTAGCGGATCTTCTCCACCCAGGGATTGAACCACTTTTCTTGCCTTTCCTGCATTGCAGGTGGATTCTTAACTGCTGAGTCACCAGGGAAGACCTTATCAAAAGTATAGAGACCCTAATTTCCAAGTTGCTGTAAGAATAAGAAATGCTTATACAGCTTAACATATAGGAGGTCCTCAAGTAACAGCATCAGTGATTGCACATTACAAATAAGATGCAGCCCTGTAACTGCCCCTAGCCAACTGCTTCTGCTTTGTCTGAGACATAAAGAAGATATGGAAGAGAGACAATTAAATGAAAAAGAAAAAGCAAGGCTAAAAAGGACTTTTTCCAAGCTGAAGGGTCCTTGCAGATTATAGTGTTGATACCTAAATTAAGAGTTCTTTGAAACGTATATTCAGTTCAGAACTTCACCCATCACAATTGCTTCAGTTATATACCCCATTATGTATGCTCTCATTTTCTTGGAAATGAAAGCATGTGAAATGTTCTCCATTTTAAGAGCAGGAGGGGACTGCACAGTAGATCTTGAAACTCTCTCACTCTACAGCTCTTAAAATCTCTTTCGTCAAGACGGCCCTTAATTTTTGACTCGTTATCTAGTGTCCTTTTGGAAAATTCATCAATTTGGCATGTAGTTATCACTGGAGATAAATCTGAGGTCTAATTTAAGAGAGCACGCTTTATGAGTGAGAAGAAGGATAGATGAGATCAGTGTGGGCTTTTGACAGTGAGTTTGAAAGTCCAGAGTGAATTGGAGTCAGTTCACATGGGCCATCAAACATTCACTCCTTATCACAGTTTTCCACACTAGAATCCAGCCAAAAATAAATCTTCCAGATTTATTCATGTCTAGGAGGTGACATTCATGACTAGAAGGTTCTTTAGCTTTCTTTTTTCCCCCTAAAAATAGTTTTCCTCTTTTTTTTATATGTTACACACCATCATTGTACCATCAAATTCCCTTATAGCATCTCCAGAAATATGGATAAACTTCTAAAATAAGGCTTTCTTCTAGGACCAGCTGGATATAAAAAGTGAATTGTTTCTATATTCTTGAACATAAGTCAAGAAACTTTTTCACACATGATTGTGGTTTCAGGTATTTCTGCTTTACATGTCTAAATTCATTGAAAATGAATTTATAAAAATTAAAAGTCTGCTTGTGTTCTTATCGCTGTCATTTCCTTTCCATGTTCAAATTGTTTCTCTGTTAGTAGACCAGAAGTTTGTAAACTTGCTCTGTTTGCAGCTCAAAAGTCACACAGTTAATATTCTAGGCTTTGTAGTGCCTCTGTGCTTGCTAAGTCACTTCAGTTGTCTTTGACTCTTTGCAACCCTATGGACTATAGTCCCACCAAGCTCCTTTGTCCATGGGATTTTCCAGGTAAGAATACCGGAAACCAAGAACCAAAACCAAGGATATTATAGAAGTACTTAGATAACTATTTTTCGACTCTTGGTGACCCCATAGACTGCAGCCTCCCTGGCTCTTATGCACATAGAATTCTCCAGGCAAGAATACTGGAGTGGGTTGTCATTCCCTTCTCCAGGGGATCTTCCTACCTAGGGGTTAAACCCAGGTATCCTACATGGCAGTCAGATTCTTTTACCATCTGAGCCACCAGGGAAGCCCTGATAGCCATCCAGCATGTGACAGTTTAAAAACTGCAAAATGAAATTTCTTAGATCATCACCAAAAACACACAGGTAGCAGGCCACAGTTGGTTGACTCTGGTATAGAATATTGCCTGCAATTTGACCCATGTTCTGGTGTCCTGGCTTGCTCTTTGGCTTAAATTCTCTTCAAATTTTGGTCCCTATCTTATTGTTAAGCATATGCTGACCTACCATAGACTCTTACCTGCAGCTGGGGAAACTACTTAGGAAAAGCCCCAACTGTCTTTGAAAAGTGGCAGATCTTCAGACACGCTATATTATTTTTTTAAGCTTATAACTTCAAAGATAGTTTTTTTTTTCAGTAAAATAAACTAAAAGAGTAGATCTCTAATGACACAATATATTAAATTTTGTAATAAATTCTCAAGGCTAACTAGCAGGGTAAAAGTAATATAAAATAAAATTCAAATCTGTCTTCACCTAAATATCTTAATAATTAGTAAAAACTTGTTTTATGAATGTGGGAGACATGGATGACTTCTCTTTGTCATCCTACACTTCTGGCATTTTCCCCTCTGGCATTAATTCCTTCAATGAATATTTATTTCACATTTACAATGTGCCAAAGATTCTACTAGGCAGTATTAAATCAAAAGTAAGAGACACAGTCTCTACTTACAGGGGGTAAGAAGTTGACAAGAAGAGAGACAAGAGGAGAGCTGACAGATATGATGCAGGGTCACAAGTGACTTGACAATCCTTGGTCCAGTGTGAAGTCCTTGAGAGTGGCACTAAGCAGGACAAAATGAAGTCAGGAAGAATTTCCCTTAGAATTTGATATCTGAGCTGCCTCCTAAGCCATAAGCATTTATCATGATACAGAAGAGAAAAAGAATGCTCTCTGCAGGAAAAGAAAAATGTGAAAAGGCACAGAAACCTTTGAGACTCTAGTCTGCTTAGGGACTGTCCATGATTTAATAAACCTAGGCTATAAAGACTGAGATGTGTAGTGTCTGGAACCATGCCTGGCAAAAAATTGATGCTTGATCAAGAACTGTTGACAGATTGAGTGCCAAGAGATGAGTCTGAAGAGGTAGGCAGGACAAAGATAGTCGATGGCAAGCTAGGAAAGCTGAATTTTATCCAAAAGGCATGGTTGAGCTTTATAAATGATCTGACTTGATGATATTTGGGTCTCAGAAAATACACTCTAGCAGCATTGTGGGAATGGATCAGAATGGAGCTAACCTTGAGCTGGAGAGAACAATTAGGAGCTGTGTATTCAACCAGAAGGAAAATGTTGACCAGCCCCACCAGAGAGATCACAGAGGGGATGGACAGGAGAGTTACAATTTGAGTCTTCCAGATTATTAATAGATCTCTTTGTTATTCAGTTGAGCAAACATAAAACAATAAAATTTCATTTTATTTCTATAGCCCTGCACAGTTGGCAAAATATTTTCACAGAGAGATTTAGTCAATCAGTTCATACCAAAATCTTTGTGACTAGGACCAGAGAATTATAATGAAAGAGAAAATAAAGAACAATAAGACACACACAGTGACACACATAATCTAAGGCCAGGTTTTGTTCATGATAACTCTAATTCCTACTGATCACCTAATTAATCCCAGTGAGATCTAAGGCTTGAAAATGCAAATATTACATTTTTCATTGCAAGGTTAATTTGTATATACTATCCACAGTTGGGCAAATGATTTTCTGTTTTCACCATGAATATGTATGGCTTGTTTTCAGCAACCAGAAACACTCTGTTTTCTTATATTCTACTTCATGTTCTGCCTCTAGCAGGATTGACTTGGGGAGCAGCCTCCTAGTTAAGATAGGGTAATAAACAGCAAATTTAGAGGCAATTGGCGGACTGAGAAAATATATACTGTATACAATGTGGATCCCAGCAAACATTTCTAAGCATACATTTTTATGTCTAATACATAAAAGCCATGGGACTTTTTAGTGTACTGAACCATAGTTACAGGATTCCCTTGATGAAATCAGGGTTATCATTTAATGGGTACTTAAGAAACAAAAGGCATTGAATTAGAAATGCAGTCTCGGACACTGCAGGACTAAATATTCTTCCTTTGTTTTTCCTCCTTTTAAAATGTCTTCTACACAATAACATAGAAAAGAAGTTGAAATCAATTGAGATCAATAACTTTGTAGCTACAGATATTATAGTTATTCCATCTAATTACTTTAATGTACTTTCGAATAGAAAATTTGAGGCTCAATAAGGTTGCATGATGTACCTATGATGAGCAACAGAGTAAAAAGAGACCTAAGATTTCCAGTCAAAAATCCAGTGTTTTACTCCCTATATACCTTGTGTGCATGCATGCTAACTTGCTTCAGTCATGTCCAGCTCTTTGCGACCCTATGGACTGTACCCCTTGGGGCCCTCTGTCCATGGCTACTGGAGAGGGATACTATATTCTCCTCCAGGGAATCTTCCTGACCCAGGGATCAAACAGACATCTCTTACATCTCCTGCACTAACAGGCAGGTTCTTTACCACTAGCACCACCCGGGAAGCCCCTGTATAGGTTATAGAAGCATTGTTACCACTTGCCAGGTCCTGAAAGGTTACTGCCATAAACTGACTTATTTCATTTGAACTTGCGTTTACTTAAAAAATCCAACCATTCCAGAGGAGGACATTTAAATGTGTAAGGTTTATCAGTTTGTATACCTTCTAGAGTGATTAAGCCTATGGTGTATATTCCCCTGACAGTAGACTTCAATCAGAGAAAAGGTAGAAAACAGTCAATAGGGAGAAGGGGGAAATGTTCTGTGAGATAGAAGTAGGTCTAGAAAAGCACACCAAAGCTTGTTTTCCCCTATTGAATCGAAGTGATCCTATTTAGATGTCAACGAAGATAATAGAAGGTATTTGTTAAATTTAACTTTTAGATACAAAGAATTTGAGAATTGATACTGATTGTGTTCACAAATGTGTCATCTTCTCCAAATATACATTCATATTCTTCCCAGATATTCAAATGGATTTTTTTCACCTCCTTCAGGTCTTTGTTTATACAGCCCTTCTCCATGAACATTTCCCAGACCAATCCACTTCACTTTGCACCCATCTGCGCATTCCTTCCCTGCTTCCTTTGTCTCCATAGCACTGATCATCCACTTCAACACTGTAAATTGTAGCCCCCAGCTACAATGTCTTGGTGGCTTGGCGAATCTGCCTGCCGTGCAAGAGCAGCAGAAGATGTGGGTTGGATCCCTGGGTCAGGAAGATCCCCTGGAGGAGGGCACGGCAACCCACTCCAGTTTTCTTGCCTGGAGAATCCCATGGACAGAGGAGCCTGGCACGTTCCAGTCCATAGGATCGAAAAGAGTCAAACACAACTGAAGCCACTTAACATGCAGCAGGCATGCTAGAATGTCAGCCCTATGAAGGCTGGACTTCTGTCTGTTTTGTTCATTGCTCTTATGTCTAGTGGCTGAAGTGGTACCTGGCACATGATAGGGACTCAATCAACTTCTATTGAAAAATTGAAGAAACTGATTGTGAATGTATTATCTACTACAAAGGGAATGAAAAAAGATATGCTAGTTTATTTTATGATGAGAGATTTTTAAGGTTTGTCATGGGGAAGGTCAGTCAGTATGCTCTTAGAAAGCAGAACTAGGAAATTTTGAATTTCTATTTGTGTATATTGAAGTATGAAAGTGAAAATCTCATTTAATCCTCTAGCATTTTCATTTGGAAGAATGCCAATTGAGAATGTGAATTATTTTTTCCTTATTTATAATTTGCTTTGATAACTTAAACCAAATAGGAACGTTATTATGACATTTAGATTTAGAAAACTGTCTTCTGAAGAATGGCTTGGTAGAATTTTCCTGAATTGTATCTCTTTGGGATAATTGGCTTCCCGCGTGCAATGCAAGAGACCCGGGTTTGATTCCTGGGTCGGGAAGATACCCTGGCGAAAGATAGGCTACTCACTCCAGTATTCTTGGACTTCCCCTGTGGCTCAATTGGTAAAGAATCTGCCTGGAGACCTGGGTTCGATCCCTGGGAAAGGGCTACCCACTCTTGTATTCTGGCTTGGAGAATTCCACGGACTGTATAGTCCATGGGGTCACAAAAAGTGGGACAGGACTGAGCGACTTTCACTATCACTAATATGGAGAGCAACAAAGCCTACTTTTTGTGTTTCAAACTAAGAGTAAGCTCTCAAGGTTCGAGCCTAAAATGTGGGATAATTGCTAAATATGGTTTATTTAAGATTAATAGTAAAATTGCATATTTGAAGTCCAGTCAATGAAAAACTGTTGTAAAATTATTCAAATGTGATTTATAACTGATGACATATAGTTGAAAATTTTAGGTTTGTTGTGGAAATTAACTTTCTGTTCTATGAGTCCATTTCTTTTCAGCAAAATTATGTAGTCTTCTACTACCTGTAAAGAGAAAGATAAATAATTTTTTCTTATTAAGAGATTGAGATTCAAATAATGTACAAAGGAAGCTGTGACAAAAACAAATCAAAAATTAAGAAAAAAGAAAGTATCTAATTTTGGCCTCTTTTCTGTGTTCTAGATAATCATTCATTTATGTATTGATTTATTTGGACTTTGCTTTAGTGTGATAAGCCTTTGTAGGAATAATATTTTTGTTAATAGAAAGGTCTACAAATAATTCAATTTATATGTTAGGATAGATTAGTTTAGAGACAAGTCCACGGAAATGCTGACAGGAAAATCAGATAACGTGCGTTTAAGTGCATTGTAAGGAAGATTAAATGGTGTCATCTGTACGGTATACTCCACCAAATCTCTCCAACAATGATTATGAAAATTGAATTCAAGTAAAAACAAATGACCCACGTTTGCCTAGGAAAGAAGCATTCACTCTTTTCTAGTGAATGAAGAATGAATCTCAACCTTTCTCTCTTTATATATATGTGCACACACACACACACACACACACACACACATATACTAGGGTTTATATATATGTATATTATGTATGTGTGTGTATATATGTATATATATATAGAGAGAAAGTCACAGGCATAGCCTTAAAAATAATCTTATTTTCTTTCCTACTCTTCCTTTTTTTCTTTCTAAAGGATTAATGACACAGAAGAAAGCAAGCTTCCACTTTGAGAATCTGGAACTAAATCAGACACATACCAAAAAAAGATCAAGGATTTCTCTGTTTGTTTTGCTTCGTATCCAAACTAAAATTTAAATTTTATAAGAATATTATGCAGTTCAGTTGCTCTGTCGCCTGCTTATAAATCAGTGCCACTTCATTCGACTTTCATACATTGTAATCTTTACTGTGGTTAAAAATCACTGGGAAAAAAAAAGTAGATATAGTTTGTTGAACAAAAATATATACAAAGAATTATTAAGGACTGTTTGTGCAATCTTCAACATTTCAATTATAAGAAGATAGCTTATAATTAGAAGCTAGGTTTAAATTTCAAAATATGAAATTGTGCAAATGGTGACTATTGATAAAAAATAATTTATGCTAAACACTTAATGGTTATATATAAATATTTAAAAATAAAAGTAGATGAAAACAGATTCTATTGTAGTATGGAGTAACATCATCATTCTATGGTTGGTAAACATTCAAATAATTCAGTTAATAAACAAAATAATTGACATACATTAGTTGAATACCCTACAAGAGAACTATATATTATCTTAAGTGCACCAGATTAAAAAAAAAACAAAACTTCTTTGGGGCTTTCCAGGTGGCGCAGTAAAGAATCCACCTACCAATGCAGGAGACACAGGAGATGTGCGTCCAATCCCTGTGTCGGGAAGATCACCTGGAGGAGATGGCAATCCACTCCAGTATTCTTGCCTGGAAAATTCCGTGGATAGAGGACCTGGCAGACTACTGTCCATGGAGTCACAAAGAATCAGACACGCATGAGCATGCACTCACAGTTATATATTTGTTCAAAAGTTGCAAAAGATTAAAGTTTTACAGGCCATATTTTTGATTACACAGTAAAACTTAAAATTAGGTACAAATGTGTAAACAAAACAAAAATCCTTTGAAATTAAACCATCAATTTTACGTCCTAAACAACTACTTGTTTAGAGTGAATAAAAATGTTATTAGAAATCTTTAAAAATTGGCATTTGAATACATATCCTATTTCCCGTTTAAAAGAGAAACGATACATGCTACATTATTCGCTCATACACAAATTTAAAAATCCTCTTTCCCAGTGTCCACTATCAGTCATGCACTATTTCAGCACAGGGATAAGAGAAATAAAAAAGCCAAATATTTGTCCTCAGAGAATTTCCTTTATTCCAGAGTAAAATATCAATAAAGAAACAAACAGATAAATAACAGGCTAAAGCATATGTAGGTCAAAATGATTAAAACAAACAATTTCATATGGTTCGACTTAATTTACAGAACATCAAGTGGGTAAAAGATAAGGAAACATATAGATTCAATCAAAGTTTATAGGTGCTAAGATGGAAGTATCTATAAAATGTATGATGAGAACATAATAATCCATCCTGTATATTTTTAACACTGGGCTGGATATTGTACACAGATTAAAGTGCTTGTCTCCATTTGGCTGATAATATTACTGAAATCAATGATTTTCAAGATATTGCTTCATGTTATTCTGCACATTTACGCAACTATACAGATACGTATGTTATACCTGGAGGAGTTGTTTTCTTTCTCCTCTGCCTTTTTTCTTAAAACCAATGTGAACATTTTAAAGATATTATTCTCAAAATTTCTCTTTTTTCACTTGGAATTTGTAAGGGGTTACATTTTGCTGTATTGATTATAAACTGAATAAATTATTTGAATAGATGCCTAGCATTCTATAATAAGGATATGGTATTAATATATCTTTTGAAACATTTCCTCAAAATGAGATTGTTGGATCAAGAAGTAATTTTAAAGAAGTGGTCTAGGGGACTCTGAAGGCCCCTAGAGAGGATATATATTCTCACTTAATTGTTTTCTTTTTAACACATCTGTCCTCAGTTATGTTTAGGTTCAAATTCCAGAGTCTTTAAGAAAATATCTTTTACAGTAAATAACTGTCTCATCTTTTGCCAGAATTTGGTAAGTCTGTCTTCTGACTGTTCAAAGTGGGAACTCGGATGTGGAGGTAGAAGCGTGAAAAGGATCTTTAAGTGGACTTTCTGTCCCTATTACAGTTTTCATCCCTAACATCACCCCTCTGCATGGTCTGAGGTAATAGCAATTTATGAATCTTTAGTGTATGTTTTAGTAAGTTCAGCTGCATATCAGCTTTCCTAAGTGCTCATTTAATATCTTTGAATTTACAGATTTTTTTTTTTGGTTCCTTTTTCATGGGGTCTGAAGTGGGGAGTAATTGAGAGGACTTTACTTTGTCATCCTGACTGTGAGTCTCCAAGTTTATTTTTTGATCATATTTGGATTGTCTTCAGGCTTTTCAGGTGGCTCAGAGGTAAAGAATCTGCTTGCCAAGCAGAAGATGTGAGTTTGATCCCTGGGTCAGGAAAAGCCTCTAGAGAAGGAAATGCAAACCATTCCAGTATTCTTGGCTGGGAAATCCCATGGACAGAGCAGCCTGTCTCCCCTTCTCCCCATTCCATCCCGCAGGTCATCCCAGAGTGCCAGACTGGGTTCCCTGAGCTACACAGCTACTTCTCACCCGCTATGCATCTTAAGTACTGAACACATCAATATACACTTTTTAGCTTGGAATGGGAGAAGGCAATGGCACCCCACTCCAGTACTCTTGCCTAGAAAATCCCATGGACGGAGGAGCATAGTGGGCTACAGTCCATGGGGTCGCTAAGAGTAGGACACGACTAAGCAACTTCACTTTCAATTTTCACTTTCCACTTTCATGCATTGGAGAAGGAAATGGCAACCCACTCCAGTGTTCTTGCCTGGAGAATCCCAGGGACTGGGGAGCCTGGTGGGTTGCCGTCTATGGGGTNCATAGTGGGCTACAGTCCATGGGGTCGCTAAGAGTAGGACACGACTAAGCAACTTCACTTTCAATTTTCACTTTCCACTTTCATGCATTGGAGAAGGAAATGGCAACCCACTCCAGTGTTCTTGCCTGGAGAATCCCAGGGACTGGGGAGCCTGGTGGGTTGCCGTCTATGGGGTCGTACAGAGTCAGACACGGCTGAAATGATTTGGCAGCAGCAGCAGCAGCATCTTGGAATGGCTTCATTTTATCATCTTGATCTCCGCAAAGTGTACAGTTTTTCTTGCATTTGATAATGCACCATAACGTTTCCTTTCTCAATTCTACTGCATAGATCACGTACACAACATTGAACCAAATTGTTTCTACTGCAGAAGCTATTGGTGAATGACTTTTATTACTGTTTAGATAGTTGAAAATATTTAATGATTTCATTTATAATCATTCAAAATGTGCTTTTATAAAACAGAATACTTAGCAAAATTTACAATTTCCTTGATAATACAGATTTACCATTATAAATTATACATGTTATTACTTCTCACATCCTTTCTCTACATTCACTTAAACACAAAAAGGGATATAACACATACTTCACTTTAGTTTTTAAAGCAAGAAAAANCAGACGGTTTTGGAGTGGATAAATAGCAAGATCCTACTGTACAGAACAGGCAACTATATTTAATCCCCTGGGAAAACCCATAATGGAAAAGATTATTTTTAAAAAGAATGCTTAAAACTAAGTCACACTGCTATAGGCAGAGATTGACACAATATTATAAGTTAATTATACTTTTATTAAAGAAAAAGGTATAAATAAGATCCAAGGTCTTATACATAATACCAGATTTCAATAACAAATTGCTTATTAAAAAAACTCAGAAAGATCTCTAAATGAATGAGAAATAGCACTCAACAAATGCTACCACTGGAAAGATATAGGTATTAAAATGGTCTGACGAGGAGTTTTAAAGCAGCCATCACAAAAATGTTTCAATGAGGGACTATGACCATGATTGACATAAATGAAAAAATAGAAAGTCTCAGCATGTAAATAGAAGATAGAAAGAGGAACCAAATATAATTTGTAACTCAAAAATACAGCAGTCAAAATTTGAGAACATTTCATTATATGGGCTCAACAGCAAAATGGAGAGAATCAGTGAGCTTGATGACATCATAAGAGAAAATACTCAGTCTGAACCACTGAGAAAAAATAGACCAGAAACAAAACAAAGCAACATGAACGACGTTTCAGATGCATGTGAAACTATATAAGAAGATTCTGTGTCTGTGTGATCAAAGTCCCAGAAGAAAAGAAGAAAAAGGTGAGCTAAAATTGTATTTGGAAAAAATAATGGCCTAAAATTACAAATTTGGCGAACAGTACAACTTGCAGAATCATGGAACTACAATCTAAAGAGAATGATAACAGGATTGTCTCCAAATACTTAGAAGCTAAACAGCACATTTATAAATAATTCATGGATCAAAGAAGAATTCTGAAGGGAAACAAAAATACACATTGAACTAAATGAAAATGAAAAAAAAAATGTATGGGACTTGTGAGACACAGTTGACATAAACGGAAATTTAAAATAATTCAGTTCAGTTCAGTTGCTCAGTCGTGTCCGACTCTGCAATCCCATGAATCGCAGCACGCCAGGCCTCCCTGTCCATCACCAACTCCCGGAGTTCACTCAGACTCATGTCCGTTGAGTTGATGATGCCATCCAGCCATCTCATCCTCTGTCGTCCCCTTTTCCTCCTTCCCTCTATCTCTCCCAGCATCAGAGTCTTTTCCAATGAGTCAACTCTTCGCACGAGGTGGCCAAAGTACTGGAGTTTCAGCTTTAGCATCANTGTCCGTTGAGTTGATGATGCCATCCAGCCATCTCATCCTCTGTCGTCCCCTTTTCCTCCTTCCCTCTATCTCTCCCAGCATCAGAGTCTTTTCCAATGAGTCAACTCTTCGCATGAGGTGGCCAAAGTATTGGAGTTTCAGCTTTAGCATCATTCCTTCCAAAGAACACCCAGGGCTGATCTCCTTTAGAATGGACTGGTTGGATCTCCTTGCAGTCCAAGGAATTCTCAAGAGTCTTCTCCAACACCACAGTTCAAAAGCATCAATTCTTTGGCACTCAGCTTTCTTCACAGTCCAACTCTCACATCCATACGTGACCAGTGGAAAAACCATAGCCTTGACTAGACGGACCTTTGTTATGCATATTTTAGCAAAACAAAAAAGTTTCAAATCAATACTTCAAAGCTGAGAAAAAGAACAGAATAAACCTCAAGCATATAGAAGAATGAGAATACCAAAGGTAAGAGCAGAAATCAATGAAACTAAAAAAGAGAAAGAATAGAAAAAAAATCAAGGAAACAAAAATCTTATTATTCGAATAGATTAATAAAATTGACAAACCTCTAGCAAGACAAAGAAAGAAAGAAAAGGCAAGAATGAACAATAAAAGAAGCAAAGCAGAAGATATAAATACAGACACTGCAGATATTGAAAAGTTAATAAGGAAGTGCTACAAACAACCTTACACATCACAATTTGACAGAAGAAAGGACCAATTCCTTAAAAAATACAAACTTTCACATCGCCCACTATGAAGTTAATAATTTGAATATCCTTTTATTAAGAAAATTTAATGTATAGCTTAAAACTCTTACAAAAGAGATCTAGTTACCCTAATTTTGAATTCTGGCAAATGTTTAAAGAAGAATTACATAAATTTGACACAATTTCCTTCAGAAATTAGAGGAGGAGAGAATACTTTTATGAAGCAAGTATTACCCTGATACCAAGCATAGACAACAAAGCAAAAATGTTATAAGGGAACTACTGAGTACTTTGAAAATGAATATATATGAATATATGCATGATTATATACAGATATATTCATGAATATATACACTAAATCTTTAGAAAATTTTTGTAAATAGAATTCATTAACATATGAAAATAATATGCAAAAATATACTTATCCCATAATTAAGTGGGAGTATTCCAGAGACATATGGCTGTTTGGTACTGAAAAGCCAGTCAACATGATCCACAATATGGACAGGCTGAATAAGAAGAACGTGATCATATCAATTAGCACTAAAAACCATTTGACAGACTTTAACAGCTCATCATGCTAAGAGCCGCAGAAAAATTTGGGACTAGAGAGAAACTTCTTCAGTTTAATTAAGAACATCTGTAAAAATCCCTTTGGCTCACATGATATTCAATCATGAAGATCAGAAACAAGGCAAGGAGTCTACTCTCAACTTTCTCATTTAACAGAGTCTTAGAAGCTCTAAGAAATGCAATAAGGCTGGAAAAGGAAATTAATAGGGATAGAGATTCAAAATGAAAGATGTATATCTGTTTCTATTTGCAGATAACATCACCTCCATGAAAATTCTTACAGATTCTATTCAAAAACTCATAGCACTTACAAGTGAGATTAACAAGAGCATACAAGATAAACACACAAAAATCAGTTAGTACTTTCATATTAACACTCTATGTAACAGTACAATTATACGTACAAAATACAAAATTATGCAATATATTTATAATCATTTTTAAAACTAAATACTTAGGCTTAAATATAATAAAACCTTTGCAGCTCTTGTAGGATAAAAACCATAACACACTGATGAAAAGCTCAAAGAAAATCTATGAAAAATGGAGAGATTTGTACAGTATTTATGATGAGGAGACTCACATACTAAAAGCATTAATACTTTCCAGTGTGATATATTGGTCTAATACAATTCCAATTAATATCACCACAAGATTTCTGTGCATATAGGCAAAAATATTTTATAATTTATCTTGAAGGGCAAAGAACTAGAATAGCTAAACAGCTATGAAAAAGAAAGCATAATGTGGGAGGAATTGCTTTACCCTATTTCAAAACATTATATAGCTGTAGGAACCATGTGTGTAGTATTGGCAAAAGGTTAGACACAAAAATCATTGGAAAAGAATAGAGAACAGCGTGCAGATCCCCATAGGTATGTCCCACTGTCTTTTGCCAAAGGTACAGAATAAATTTTGCAGAAGAAAGATAGCTTTTTCAAAAAACAGTGCTGGAACATTTTTGGCAAAATTAACAAAAACCCCAAAGTGAATCAATCAAAATCTCACATTTTATACATAATTACCTCAAAATTAATCATAATCTTACATAAAAAATGTACATTTATAAATCTCTGGAAAGAAATAGATGACAATCTTTAGGATCTATGTCTAGATAAGAATTCATAGGCAATACCAAAAGAACACACAAAAAAGAATCGATAAATTGGATTTCTTCAAAATTAAATCCTTTTGCATTGTGAAAGGACCTATAAAATGGTTGATAAGACAAGACATAGGCTTGGAGAAAATGATTTAAAATCATATATAGAGTGAAAAACTATCTAAAATATAAAAGAAATACTCTGAAAATTCAACTGTTTAAAAAAAAAGGAAAAGCAATCAGCAACTGGGGAACAGGCATGAAGAAACATTACACTTGAAAAGGATATACAGATGGTAAATAAGCCCTTGAAAATATATTAACCATCAATTACCAGTAGGAAAATGCAAATTAAAATTCCAGTGAGTTATCAGTACACACATATCAGCATGAATAAAATTTTAAAAATAATGACAATACCAAATGCTGGAGAGTATGTAGAAAAACTGGAGCATTCATTCATTGTGGGTAGAAATGTCAGATGATGCAGCACTCTAAAAACAATTTGGCATCTTCTTAAAAATCTAAATCTGCAACTATCACTATATTCAGCAGTTGCCCTCCTAGGCAGTGATTCCAGAGAAATGAAAACTTACATTTCTACAAAAACCTATATGTTGATGTTGATGGCAGCTATATTTTTAATAGCTCAAAACTGGAAACAGCCAGATGTTTTTCAACGGATGAGTGGTTAAATGGCAGTGCATCCATACCATGGAAATGAAACAGCAATTAAAACAAATGGCCCATTGAGATACAAAATAACCTGGTGGAATCTCTAGAGAATTATGCTCAGCAGAAAAGCCAATACCAAAATGGTTACATAGTATGCAATTCTATTTGCATATTGTGCTTGAAATGACAAAGTTGTAGAAATTTTAGAATAGAGAAGTTGTTGTCATGGGTTAAGGAATATTTGGTGATGGGCTTCCCTGGTGGCTCAGCGGTAAAGAATCCACCTGCCAAAGCAGAAGATGCACGAGATGCAGGTTCAGTCCCTGGGTCAGGAAGATCCCCTGGAGAAGGAAGTGGAACCCACTCCAGTATTCTTGCCTGGGAAATACCATGGAAAGAAGAGTCTGGCAGACTGTAGTCCATGGGGTCACAAAGAATCAGAGAGGATTTAGTGACTAAACAACAATTAAAAAAAAAAAAGGTTGTATTTACAAAAAGACAATATGAGTGATCACTGTGGTGACAGAAATGTTCTATGTCTTGATGATATTAATGTCAGGATCCTGATTGAGACATTGCCTTGGAGTTTTGCAAGAAGTCATAATTGTAGGAAACTGGGTAAATGATATCCAGGATCTCTCTGTATCATTTCTTACAAGAGGATGTGATCTATTTTTTATAACATTCACATAATAAAAAATAATTTACAAAGCCCATAACACTATTGTTAACATAGTAGGTACTCAACACACATTGAGTTAGTAAAAGTTGTGCCTTATGGAAGATCATCCTTCTTCCGCTCAGGATGTATTAGAAAAAAGATACTATGCTCCTCTTATGCAACCTTTAAGCCTTTTCTAGTTTCTCCTAATCACTGGATGCTTGTACATGTAAATTTTCACTGTATATTCTGCCTTCTGTTTGCTATGAGAGTATATACTTATTAAATGGAAATATTGAATAACCACCCATGATTACATCTTTAAGATCTGAAATATAGATATATAAAACAAATTAATTATGGAAACTGCTCAGCACTGAAAAAGCAAATCTGTGTTAAAGTGTGTTTGAGATTTAACACAATGTTCTGTATACAGCAAGGATTAGACACATATTTTTTGAATGAATATACTGAAGCATAGCACGTTGTGAGTTTCCAGTGATTGATAAGCAGTGGTGTTAGTAGAAGTAATTTCAGTAGTAACAGAGGTGGTATAATTATAGAAAACTACTAATACTAGAATGAAAATATAAATGGCCTCAAATATGAAATACGTATTAGATTACCATTATTCAAACTGGTCACCATTCCCGCCTTCCTGCCATGTTCTTCTGTTGCTGGTATGTGAATGGCCAGCATTAGCTTTGTCTCTTCCTCTGCTCTGCTCAGAAATCAAGCCTATTTGCCCCTAACTATCCACGATACCAAAGTTCCAGGAAAATGAAAAAGTAACCTTTCATTCCAAAAATGCTCAAGGTCTCTGCCTTAAATAGTCCCCTAAAATAATAAATCTCTATGCTCTTCTTGATAAAGACACACTTAAAATCAGAGGCTGCAAGAAAACAGCTGAGTCACAGGTGAATGCTTTGACTATAAGCTTTGCTAGTGATAAATAGGGTTTTTATTACATTTCCTAGTGCTTCATGGCATGTGTTAAATTACTGTGTTGCTCAGTTGCTAGGTAGTGTCTGACTCTGTGATATTGTAGAGTGCAGCATGCCAGGCTCCTCTGTCCTCCACTATCTCCCAGGATTTGCTCAAATTCATGTCCATTCAGTGGATGATGCCGTCTGAACATCTCATCCTCTGTTGCTGTCTTTTCCTTTTGCCTTCAATCTTTCTTGGTCTTCCCAAGTGGTTCAGCCTTAGAGAACCTGCCTGCAATGCAGGAGACTTGCACAAGTCACGGGTTCAACCCCTGGGTCAGAAAGATCCCCTGGAGAAGGAAATGGCAACACATTCCAATATTCTTGACTGAAAAATTCCTGGCAGGCTACAGTCCACAGGGTTCCAAAGAGTCAGACAGGACTTAGCGATTAAGCAGTAACAACTTTCTTGTGTAGATCTCACTAAATAGCAGCTTCAAACTCCTGAGCAGTTGAATAGTTCCCATTTATCACTATGGCTCCAAGCACTTTCTCTTGCCTTTCTTGGTAAGCCAGGGGGAACTGCTTCCTGGTGCACAGGTCCCAGGGCCTGCGGTTGATAATACAATAAAGATTTTGCTTAAATGGTATTATCTCTTTTGCCACTATTGAGGAGGAGCAGNTGATTAAGCAGTAACAACTTTCTTGTGTAGATCTCACTAAATAGCAGCTTCAAACTCCTGAGCAGTTGAATAGTTCCCATTTATCACTATGGCTCCAAGCACTTTCTCTTGCCTTTCTTGGTAAGCCAGGGGGAACTGCTTCCTGGTGCACAGGTCCCAGGGCCTGCGGTTGATAATACAATAAAGATTTTGCTTAAATGGTATTATCTCTTTTGCCACTATTGAGGAGGAGCAGGCAACTTCAAAGACAATTGCTATAATATTCTTAAGAGATTGATGAACCACTTTTCCAGAGGGGTATTTGATTAAGTTTTGCCAGGTAGTAAAGAATGCTCTTAATAGTTTTCTTTTCCAGATTTTGTAGAATTGAGGGAAATATTTAATAATATACAAATACACACTTAATAATGCTTGCAAATATGCCTGCTTACATGGTTTGTGCTTTTGCCTTTTAATATGAAATATTATTGTTCCAAGACTCCTTTTATTTTTCCTATGTTTTAATATCCCCATAGGAAGAAATACCTATGTTTAACTTATTCTATGAAAGACCAAACTATTTTCAGAATAAAGAATACCTAATAGTCAAAGATTACTACAAAGATGAACATAGAGCTTAAAAATAGATTTAAATGGAAGTTTGGATGTTATCCATCAACCACCCTTATTTTGCAGAGCACCAGGCATCATCTCTGCAGTGAAGGAGTTATCTCAGATCAAACTTCAGATTAATGTGACCTGAAGTTATTTTACTTGAGCACTGAATTCTAATCCGTATTTTGTCCTACTTCAATACTATAAATCCTCCCTCCTGAGAATAATGCATTTTGGATTCTGTCATCTGGCTACTGACTATTTCAGCATTTTCATTTTGGTTGTTCTATTTCATCTGNCCACTGGATATTGAATAGCTTAAAGATTTCTGAACTTTAACATCTGGGTCTGGATTTGAGTAATAAAACCTCTAAATTATAGGCTGAAATACTATCTGAGATATTCTGTGTTAGATTCTAAGGATAGAAGGGATTGTGTCATTTTTGGAATTAAAAACTTATAATAAAATTATGGATTTAAAATCTTGGATCTGAAAATGCTTTAGTAGGTCATCTTTGTTAGAAGAGTGCCACTTTCCCACAGCAGGCTAATACTGGAACATGACACACAGTCTGCAAGTTTGAATTTTAGGTGATAGATACACGGAAAATTCTAGACATTTAAAAATTTCTTATTCTTCTGTTTCTAGCTCCTTTGATGCTTGAAAAGCAAAGCATATGTATAGATGTTTGAGTAGTACAACTGGGCTCATATTCTAGTTTGTTCATTTGTTCTTTGTGTAACAGTGGATAAGATGTTTAATCTCTCTGAGCATTATCCTTTGCAAGAGGATTATTAGCACCACCCTCTACAAAATGAGGATTCACTAAGGTAAGGCATGAGCAATATGTGGGACAAAATAGTCATTGAGTAGACACTAGTGTTTCCTATTTGCCTTCTCCTAAAATAAGCAGTAATCCAAGAATACTCCTGCTCCTGTTACTTCTTCTAAGAGGATAGCCAGTTTCAATAAAGAAGATGCATTCCTCTGAATAAAAATTATATTTATCTTTATCATTGCTTCTGTTTCATGGATAGGAAAATAAGATACTATGTGAATTCAGTTTTCCCTATTGTATGGTCATCTGAAAGCATTTGTAGACAATTTATTGGAATTTTAGATACCTTCTCAGGTAATCATGATCATCTAATGAGTACTGATTTCCATGGCTCTGTATAAAACCTCTTATATCTTCCATTGTCTTCACTGAATTGCTCTTTTGTGGAGAACTAGTGTTTTGCCATGAGAAGCATGTAAAATATTTAACTCCTTGCCATTTTTTTGTCAAAGGTCAGACTTTAATGAGATGGATTATTTCAGGGCCTGGAGCATATTTTTGCAGTGACTGTGTAGCTGTCAAAATCTTTATAGAAGCAGAAAATTATTGACTTTTCTCAGCTTAGAAATAACCAGTGAACAAAAGGATGACTGAATGCATGGCAAGTATTTCTTAAAGTCCTCGTGACCTTGTCATTACTTCATTTGCAGGGAGAAAAAAAATCTAAAATTAATTTCGTAAAGGAGACAGGAGCCCTGTATTGCTTTTATAAGATGACATTGGGGACAGAGATAATGTTGTCAACAAGGTTAATGTTGAGAAACAATGAAAGATAATGTGAGAATGTTAAGTTGGGATTGGCTTGGTGATACTGGACAAAGTATCAAGTATAATACAATAAATGTCTGTTGAG
This sequence comes from Neotragus moschatus, assembly GCA_006410615.1. Taxonomy (NCBI): domain Eukaryota; kingdom Metazoa; phylum Chordata; class Mammalia; order Artiodactyla; family Bovidae; genus Neotragus; species Neotragus moschatus. Next base: position 542,187 of record SJYA01001028.1, on the reverse strand, counting down.
GATATTTTTCACACAAGATTACAACCAAGACAAATTTAATGAGAGGTATATGATTAGAGAGACTAGTTCTATACCCCAGGAGTCTGTAGTTTGTAGGCAAGCAAAACAAGGAAGCAATTTAATATATAGAAGCGTAGGTAGACAAAAGAACTGATTTGGGAGTCTGTAGGCTAGAGTTCTAGCTTTACTTTTGATTCAAATCTCTCTAACATCTTGCATTTTATCTCTACTAACTGTAGACTGAGCAGAATCAAGGGACCTTCCTAACCAATTTACACACACACACACATACACACACACACACACACACACACACACACAAACCATGTAACTGAACAATTTACCTGGCAATTGTGCCTTAGAACGTGAGTGTAATTCTGGTCAAGTTCTATGTCTAGAGACCTCCAGAAGAGGAAAAATAACAAGATCCATTGTAAATGGTTCCATGATTGACTCTGGAAATGCTTTTCTGCCACTTGCCATCTTCCATTCCTCAGGAATAGCTTCAAGCTTATAATGCAACAATTTCCCATTTCTTTCAACTTGAATGTGGCTGTGGCCTTTGGACCTTTTGCTAAGTTTAAAAATAGTGAGGTTCTATGTAGTCAATATAAGGAATTGGTACACTTGACTTGAATAAAAGCACCAATTTTTGGTAGTTAGTGAATCTTGTTTTATGACTTCTTTCCTGACAGTTTGAAAAATGGTGTATAATTTTCATGAAATCAAAGAAATGAGAGGCATTCAAGCTCTACAAAAATAGAACCAGACATACATTCCTAAGCCAATTTTTTTTTTATGTTACTTCCCAGTTGGTAAAGAATCTGCCTGCAATGCAGGAGATCTGGGTTCAATCCCTGGGTTGGGGAAATCCTCTGGAGAAGGGAATGGCTATTCATTTCAATATCTTTTCCTGGAGAATTCCATGGACAGAGAAGCCTGGTGGGCTACAGTCCATGGGGTCACAAACAGCTGGACATGACTGAGCGACTAACACACACGCACACGCACACGCACACATATTACTCAAAGTTCTGAGGCATAGCTATAAACTTATTTTTGGAAGTGAGATCCTGAGATAAACAGTATGTGAGTGTGTGTGTGTGTGTGTGTGTGTGTGTGTGTTTGTGTGTGTGTGTGTGTGATGGGTGTGTTAGATGGGTGTGAGAGACCTCTGATGAAACCATTTTAAATGCTTTTAAACAGGATTAACAATAGGTTCAGAGAAGGCAATGGCACCACACTCCAGTACTCTTGCCTGGAAAATTCCATGGACAGAGGAGCCTGGTAGGCTGCAGTCCATGGGGTCGCTAAGAGTCGGGCAAGACTGAGCGACTTTACTTTCACTTTTCACTTTCATGCATTGGAGAAGGAAATGGCAACCCACTCCAGTATTCTTGCCTGGAGAATCCCAGGGACAGAGGAGCCTAGTGGGTTGCTGTCTATGGGGTCGCACAGAGTCGGACACAACTGAAGCGACTTAGCAGCAGCAGCAACAATTGATTAATTTGCTTTCATAGCAATTATAGAATTATTAGCTAGACATTCATATATAAGTTGTTTGATTAAACACCATATTTCTGAGTAAGGAGGATTAGTCAAAAAAAGCAAAATTTTTGAGGGCTTTTGCTTGAAATATTAATTAATAGAATATATTTTTCCTACTTGCAATATTTACTTTCCCAACTGGTTTGTTAGTAAATTTTAAAATGATCTTCTGAGGAGAAATCCTCACTACTAAGTCCTATGAGAAAAAATATCTTGCAAATGATCCTTTGCTGCTGAGACTTTTTCCCCCCTTGGGGTATAACATGGTTTGTTATAATAAAGCATGTGTGATGGATTTTAGGATGACACTTTATTTTCTAGAGTGGAGCTTTAAAAAAACATCTTGAGTATTAGGTTGTCTGTAGCTATAAATGTAATATTTCAGTAGACTTTTTCTCGAAGGAGTGCGAAGTTCTTATAATAGGAATAAATTGATTTACCCACACTGTAGCAGGTGAAGTAGAAAAAGAAAATATAATCAAATTTTATTTCTGGTTGCTTGAATTAGCCATAAGAAATCTGACATGTAAGGGGAAAAATGAACTCCCTATATTTATAAGTTGGCTTTAATCCAACGATATAGAAGAACTTGATACACTCTTCAAATGAAAGTCCATTTTCTCATTCTGTTTTGGGACAACAGACTGTGTGGTCTTAGTTATTTTAGAATTGTCCACAGCCACACTAAAAGGTACAGTAAGTGGATATGTTAGGGGAATGAAATTAGAAAGGCATTTCAGATGGGCAGAATGTAATTTCTTATTTGAAATTTACCCAGGACATTTGCTGTTGACACATTCAGTTGGTGCAAAGGATCTTTAATTACCCAAAGCAACTAGTTTGTGGTTTCACATCTCAGTGGAAAGAAAGTAATTCCTGGAGCAAAGCATTGTAAACACCATGCAGTTCTAAAGCATTCCTTCTGATCAAAGGAAACCAGGGTTACTTCTTATTAGAGAGATCAACAGCAAGCTTACTCAGTTATTTCTTCAGACAGGAGTCCCCAGATATTTTGTGAAGAGGAGCTAAGTTTCCTTTCTTGGAAGCAGTGTGTAATAAAGACAATGGGCTTTGAAACAAGACTGAGATTGCAGAAATCCTAGTTTAACCACTTACCAACTCTTTGACCTTAGGTAGGTTATTTTATTTTCCTATATCTGCTGCCTCAGAAGGGAAATGATCCCTATGCCAGAGAGTAATTAGGTGGGGTTAAATAAGCACACATCTTTAAAATCTAGCACAGTGCCTGTCACAGAATCAGAACCCAACAAATATCAGTTTCTGTCTGCAAAGCATGGTGGTTTGTGAAGGTTATATTCTGAAAGAAATATTTCCACATAAATCAAGATCAGGACATTGTTGATGACTGTATTTCCTACTGCTTGAGTTGAACTGGAAAACATGGAGATGAGTTTGGACCCAGTGTGTTGCCACAAGCATCATGGTAGAAGGGAAAGAATAGTCCCTGGTTTGCTTCTACTTAACTGCTTGGCTTTGAGTAAATCACTTAACCCAACAATTAATAGCTTCCTCAAGTAGTCACAGCTAATGATATCTTTCCTGCTTACCTCCAAGGGGTGTGTGGAACAAACAGGTATGTGAAAACTTTTTCTGTATTATTAAGTGCAGTCCAACCATGAAGACCACCTTTGTAGTCCCAGAAAAGGGAATGAACCCATTCCTTTGCGTAAATGCATATATAGTTATTGATGGATGAGCCATCTTCTGTGCTAGGAACTGGCAAATAAAACAGATTCATAGCATTATGGAGCTTAGAGTCATCTTTCTAAACTTTTCTGAGGCTGTCACATAGTAGATATTCATTATTTTTTTCCCAAGTTGGAATGAATTAAAATATGCCTGATAAGGCTCTGAACTCTCCTAACTGGAATATTTGTCTTAGGCATTTTCTGAAACAATTTGTGGCTCATCAAGCATTTCAGGTACATTACATATTCAGATGTGACTGTTTATTAATGGGTTTTGGAGCCTAATGAAATCCATTTTTCTTTTTTCCCATTATTTTATTTACTTTACATATCTTTGGGTTTGATTGTATGCTTGCATAATCAATCCAACTCTCATTTTAATTTTAGTCTTTGGCTTATCTTTAGACCTACACTTTTATTAAACTGCTTTCTGGAAACAAAGTTTGTTCTTGTTTAGAAATAGGATTAAAATCAGAGAATACTAGTGTAAGAGTTTTCTTACCAAAACCAGGATCTAAAGTATGTGATAACTGTCCACATTGGTTGGGCCACAAAGTGTGTGGACTTAGAACCATTTAAGTTGATAACTAGACCATCTAGTGGTGCTAGTGGTAAAGAATCTGCCTGCCACTGCAGGAGATGTAAGAGACGTGAATTCAATCCCTAGGTTGGGAAGATCCTCTGGAGAAGGGCATGGCAACCCACTCCAATATTTTTGCTGAGAGAATCCCATGAACAGAGAAGTCTGGTGGGCTCTAGTTCATGGGCTCATAGAGTCAGATAGGACTGAGCATTTAAGTGTACATACACAGACCATCTAGTATCTCATTAGATAAGGAAACCCACAGATAAATTTATGTTACAAGGGAACTAGTGCTATTATCATTAGTCTACAATAGCCATTTTGAAGAAATACTAGTAAGCAAAACTGATATAACTATCTTGTCTTTTGTCCTAGTAGCAGTGGCCTTTTAAGCCAGCAGGATGGCTCTGATTCTCAGCTGAAAGAGCTCTAAAGGAAGTATTTCAGAAAAAGTTAAAGAATAGGGAAGGGTATGTTGTCACCTTAGCTTTGCTACCCCCCAAGTTGCATTATATGACCAGTTGGTTGTGAAGGAAAAGCCACAAATGCCTCTGCTGGTCCAGGAGCCAAGTCACTTAGATCAATTGCAGAAGCACTTGGATCACAGGCTTGGACTGACCAAGACCGAGGAGACCATTTTGAGGGACAATTTTCCAGCTCTGCAAGAGCTATAAAACTTGTCCACAGAAAGTCCCATGGAATTCTTTGGGGTTGGGGACAGGACAGATAGTCAGTGAAACTTGAAAGCATCAGGCTTGGGGAGCCCTTTCTGGGTTGCATTAGAGAAGCTGAACTCTTTTCCTACAATAGACACAGCAGAAGCTGGGCAGTGCCTGCAGAGACTGATGGGTATGAAGCCCACCTCAGCTAAAACTCTGTTTTACCTAATATAAAAGCATTAACATGGGGACAGGTTTCCTTATAGCTAAAAGTAAAAATTTCATTTTTAAGTGAGTGCTAATCAGAGTTAGTACCACTGCTTTGGGGCTTCCCAGATGGCACCAGTGGTGAGGAACCCACTTGCCAATGCAGGAGATATAGGAGACTAGGATTCTGTCCCTGGGCTGGGAAGATCCCTTGGAGGAGGGCATGGCAACCTACTGCAGTATTCTTGCCTGGAGAATCCCATGGATAGAGGAGCCTGATGGACCATAGCGTCACAAAGATTTGGACATAACTGAAGCAACTTAGCGTGCAGGCATGCACATACCACTGCTTTAGGGAAAAACAAAAGAATAAAAAGGAAAAGATATCCTCAATAATCTGGCGGGTATAAGATAGGAAATACACTCAAGTCAGGACCTATTTTCATAACATCTGTGCAATAGGTAGCAAAAAGGTCTTTACTGTTGCACAGAGAAACTTCTAGGTCCATAATGTGTAAAAAGTGTACCAGAACAACTTATGCCATATGTCAATCTGGCACATTCATTTATTCATTTATTAAAAAAGTATTATTGCACACTAGGAACAATTTAGAATACATGCATGTAGGTTAGCATTGACTCTTTTAATAAAACTGTGATGGCAACAGTCACACACCTTTCAGTGGAAAGCCCTTTTGATTGAGAACATCTTCAGTCTCAGGTGCAAACATCATTGGCCACTATAAATTCTGACAAAATGGCACCTTCTAAGTGGAAAGCTACTTTTTTTTTTTCCCCAAATTTATCTACATTCTATAATGTTAAATGTTGACAATAAAGAAAAATGTTTATATTCCCCAAAAGATATTATTTATAACTTTTCAACTTTGTAATACCAGTCAGATACAAATGTCTATTCATTCTAACTTTCCGTTGAATCTTAGGTCTGTGTGGCATAGATTCTATTCAGGTTATGACGGTGTACTGAAACAATGATGGTCTATTGTAATTCTGATCTTTCCATTGTGTTGACTGTTGGAGTTCAGAGAGAATTCATCAATAGCTTCTTTGTTTTTTCCTAATTTCTTTCCCAACACTTTTTCAGTTATCTGTTACTTACAAAGGACAGTAGTTATTAAGAACACATTTATTTTGCTGGAAACTATATACGGGAATTTTAGAAAATTACAAATTGATGATTTACCAGTGTCCCACGTTTAAGTAAAGTTACATGACGAGATCTTTATTTCTATGATTTTTCACCCAACCCCTCATGGTTTCTAAGATTTTATGCTTACTTAAAACTGTTAAAAATATTGAAACAAAACAACAACAAAACTCTAGGCAATTTCATCAATTCGGCAGGTTTTGACTCCACAGTTTTCATATGATTATGCTACCAACTAAGTAATTGTTTATGGAAATTTTAATTTTTACAGTTCTAATTTGCTTCTTAATTCTGTCATAAACACTGAAAATATGCTGGTCCTCTGATATGGACACAAACTGTAACAAGATAAAATCTTTCTATTTTGTCTTCTCTTACCTTTTAGACAGAGAAGGCAACGGCAAGCCACTCCAGTACTCTTGCCTGGAAACTCCCATGGATGGAGGAGCCTGGAGGGCTGCAGTCTATGGGGTCGTGAAGAGTCGGACATGACTGAGCAACTTCACTTTGACTTTTCACTTTCATGCCTTGGAGAAGGAAATGGCAACCCACTCCAGTGTTCTTGCCTGGAGAATCCCAGGGGCAGGGGAGCCTGGTGGGCTGCCGTCTATGGGGTTGCACAGAGTCAGACACGACTGAAGCGACTTAGCAGCAGCAGCACCTTTCAGAAAGCCGTCTTCACTATCTAGATTTTCCCCCAAAGACATCAGCTTCCCCAGGAATTGCCTAATATTCTCCTTGCTCAGTTGTCTTCAGATCTAAGGTGAAACCTGGAGATGTCTTAAGGATTTGGTTTCCAGGACCCCAATGTCGATTTACCAAGTCTCTGAGACCATGACCAGGAAGTTTACTTTTCAGAGCTCCTAGGAAAGTTTGACATAGTTCATCCCTAGAATGATACTCACCCTGGATGTCTCACCATCCAAGTTTACCATTTGCCATGAGCATGAACTTGGTTGTTGCAGGATAGCTGCAATTTATTCTCTTTCCTTGGCCCCCTCATGAGTGCTCCAGCAACTTCTGCCCTCCCAACGCCCACAGTCCTCATCCATCCTCTTCAGTCCATTGTTAGGTTGGTCCCTCATAACTGAGGCCTGTATGTTCATATCATGTCCCAATGAGAGCCAGCAGTTTCTTCAAGGTTAACTCTTTCCTATTCCTTTACACCATTCCTATGGGCATTTGATGATGTGTAGAAAGTTTGGTGCAGAGAAGGCAATGGCACCCCACTCCAGTCCTCTTGCCTGGAAAATGCCATGGATGGAGGAGCCTGGTAGGCTGCAGTCCATGGGGTCGCTGAGAGTTGGACACGACTCAGTGACTTCACTTTCACTTTTCTTTTCATGCACTGGAGAAGGAAATGGCAACCCACTCCAGTGTTCTTGCCTGGAGAATCCCAGGGACGGGGGAGCCTGGTGGGCTGCTGTCTATGGGGTCGCACAGAGTCAGACACGACTGATGCAACTTAGCAGCAGCAGCAGAAAGTTTGGTGACCTATCTTCTATCTGTCTTGTCATCATTTTTTCCTCCTCAGGTCACAATCTCTGGTAGAAAAGAGTGGAAGCAAGGGAAAATTTTAACAGGACACACCTGAAGTTTTTCCCTCCTTCCAGGACTGTTTTCCTGTCTTACGGCCAGAGATTTGGAGTAGATAGATTAAAGCAAGGTGTACTTTCTCTGTGTATCCAGCTCCATTCCAGGTCATAATATTTAAGGAAGGGAGTTTGAGTGAATTTTCAGCCTGTTCTCTTCTCAGTGGGCGGATGTCTGTGAGCACTGCACAGTCATAGACGGCGAAACCCTTGAATGTTCCATACCACAATGAGGGTGCCTGAATGTCAAGTGACACTGCTGCGACTCCTATGGGGCCCTCTGCTGGGAACAAATCATGTGTTCCAGAGTCTGTCTGCTAAGTATAAGTCATATCTATAGTTATGTAATGCCGGGGTCCAGCCCTGGTGGATCCAGGGTGATTTGAAGGTGGAGACGGATAGGTGTCCTAGGAAAAACTTGATTAATTACAGATAGAGTGGGATTAGAAAATTAGCAAAGAAAAGAGGCTGAATAACTTGGCTTACGTGGAATACCAATCACCACCTANCTAGTCTGCCTGCAGAGAGGTTTGACCTGAGATACGCTTGTCACACCCAGGGCAGGGAATTAGTATCAATTATTAACACAACAAATGAAAAACCCTTCACCAATATACTTCTTAACCAACCCACTATACTAATAAATTCTAACTTCCCCAAAGAATCTGCCTTTAGTAAGTCTAAAATATCTTGTGCCTCTCAGGGTTGGGAGGCTGTAAACAATCACATGTGGCTGGACGGGCCTATACAGGCAGGCTAGATAACCTTCAGAGGAGTTTGTAAGCTGAAACACTCTTGTCACGCCCAGGAATTTTTATTAACTGGAGCTGTAGATTAACTCCTTCTCTGAGAGAAATGATTATGGGGGAGAGCCCCCTGTAAAGTCAGAGGTATAGGTGAGAGCATAAAACAGACTCTGGTTTTGGCGGTAGATGCTCAGGAACAGGGGATTTCCTGAGGCCTGATCACGCCTTTGCGTATGCCAAGCCTCCTTCCTCATGACCTTTGCCACGGGCGGAGTTCCTCACGCTGGCCCCTGGCAATGTAAGCATAGAGTTTAGAAAATTATTTAAAGTGTTTACATTTTTTATATTTAAATGTATTTATTTTAATTGGAGGCTAATTACTTTACAATATTGTGCTGGTTTTGCCATACATCAACATGAATCCGCCACAGGTGTAAACACGTTCCCAGTCCTGCCTGAACTCCGCTCCCACCTCCCTCCCCATACCATCCCTCTGGGTCATCCCAGTGCGCCAGCCCCAAGCATCCTGTATCATACATTGAACCTGGACTGGCGATTCGTTTCTTATATGATATTATACGTGTTTCAGTGCCACTCTCCCAAATCATCCCACCCTCTCCCTCTCCCACAGAGTCCAAAACACCTTTCTATACATCTGTGTCTCTTTTGCTATACTTTTCAGTTGACCTCCCTATTTATTTTCCATAGCTATAAATGTCCATGAAGAATTCCTTGTTTACTTGTATTAGTTTGATTTTCTTTTCTTTTCTCTCATTTTTTAAATAAATGTTTTACTTTGTGTACTCTGTGATTTTCTAGGCAAGCTCTTTTATTTTTTTTTGCTATATTCTTTAGTTTACTTAACACATTTCTTATTATTTGATAGCTCTGTTTACCCTGAAATTCTCTATGTATAAAGTTCTTGAGTGTGAAAATGTGGTATTTTAATATTTTGTCCATCCTTCCAACATTTCGGTGTAACAATAGTAATATTAATAAATTATTAAATATTTATAATTAATACAAATTATATTATTTATATTATAAATAAGTTTATAATATAAATACTTATGCACATCACTTATTCACATCTATTTATGCACATCTACTTATGCACATTACTGAGCTAAGCATAGCTCATTATATAAATATAGGGCTTCCTTGGTGGCTGTAAAGAATCTGCTGCTTGCAATGTGGGAGACCTCGGTTTGATCCCAGATTGGGAAGATCCCCTAAAGAAGGAAAAGGTTACCCACTCCAGTATTCTGACCTGGGTCACAAAGAGTCAAACAGGACTGAGCGACTTTCACTTTCACATAGGTCATATGTGTGTGTACATATATACACTGGGATTAGTTTTTTTTCTTTTGTTTTTACAGTGACTCTATAAATTCTGGATTATGCACATTTTCCATATGAGGAACATGAATATCAGAGACGTTAAAGAAGTTCTGACAGTCAAAAAAATAGGGGAAAAATGTACTGTGGACTGGTTCCTTTTCCTCCTAAATCTTGAGGACTTTTGACAGAAGGATGCTCATGTTCCTTGGCCACAGCTGCTAGGCTGGGAGATTTTCTTGATGGAAATTTTACACTAGCAGGAGTTTTCTTCATAAGCCATGTTAATCCCTTTATTAAATACTCATCAGAAAATAGTGCCATCTCCACAGAACACTCTTGAGTTCTGCTGAAGATAAGACCTGTAGAGAAGCAAAGCACAGTCACCAGCTACACTGAAAGAAGGTCTCTCAGCTCTGAACGCACTTGCTATGACTCTGCTGGCAGCAAGACTCTTCATAAAATGATGTGGAAAGGGATGACTTTCCAGACATTTCTGAAACCTACTCAGAACAGTTAGTACAAACGCCCTGGGAAAGTTTTGGTTTAATTTCCCATGTTAAAAAAAAAAAAAAAAAAGGAAAGAGAACATTCCTTTAAGAGGGTTACTCTGTAATTAGAGCCGGATGAGAATTTCATTCATGCATTGAATAAATATTTATTAAGTGTCTACTCCATGCCAGACCCCTCTGTTGAAAAAAGAGGACACTCAAACCTGGTCCCTATTCTCTCATAGTTTAGGATCTAGAGGGAGAGAGGGACTAGAAACTGTCATCATACCTGCAAGGTGAGAGAAAATGAGGTGAAGGGAAGGGAAGGAGGCTGTGGGAATAGGAGCCATGAGATAAACCAGGAGACATCTACTCAGACAGAATGAAGCCAAAGGGCAAAGACTGCAAAGGAAAAAATATAAAGGGATTGAAAATTGTGGATATTGCTGAAATCTAGTGTGCAAATAGCAGTGCAATCGTGCTTATTGGCTTCCCTGTCTGATGTGGCCTGTGGGGAGAAGGAGCACTTTCTCATTTGTAAATGAGAATCATTTTCCAGATATTTCCTGTAATTATCCACCAGTTTTAGGACCTGATGTAGAGGATGATTCAAACAAGCTGCTTAAGCATTGGTGTTCTCAGCCCTCTTTCTCTGTCTCTCCCAACAGCCAGACAACTGCAGGGGAACACTTAGTGATGGAGAGCTTCGAAGCTGAGCCATTTTTGGCTATTTGATGCCAAGTAGGTTATGCATGACCTATGGCTATCATAGTGGTTATGGGCTTCCCTGGTGGCTCAGTGGTAAAGAATCTGCCTACAATGCCGGAGACACGTGCCGGAGACACAGGTTCTATCCCTGGGTCGGGACAATCCCCTGGAGAAGGACATGGTAATGCTCTGTAGTATTCTTGCCTGGAAAATCTCATAGACAGAGAAGCCTGGTGGGGTACAGTCCATGGGGTTGCAAAACAGTCAGACATGACAGCAACTCAACAACAGAAAGGTTATGCGTGGACCTGGAGACGTTACTCTTCTTTTCATGGACATCCGAGCAAAGCTCTTACTGCTCCTATTTCTCTGTTCATATTTCTTCTCTGGCAATGAAAAACCATTCAAACCCTTGCTTCATCTTGAGGATGGAGTTTCTCTTGGCTTTCTGAAGAAATGTTTCATCACTGCCAGGTCAGAATCCCATAGTAGCGATCAGTGAACTCTAGCCCTGGGGTAATGAGATATTTGACAAATTTCATTTTACTGCTTGTGAGTCAATCAAGCCTAGAAAAACATCCAATTCCTTGGCTAAATAGCTCATGCCTTTAACACCATTCATGGCTATCTCCAGGGTAGATCAGTGCAGCTGGGTTTCCTTTCTTTTTTCCCTTTTCTTAGGATTTCTCCATGATTTCTTAGGATGGAAATACTTTGAATAATAATAGATACTGAATGGGAATGTTTATCCTCTGACTTAAGATCAGTTTAGAAAAACAATCAGCCTAGCTCAAAACCATTTTTATTGCTAAAATGATCATTTTGCAATCCTCAGAATCTTATAGTCTTGAATTCTAAGCCTGAATTGGAAATGTGGCAGGATTCTTTTTAAAATCCCAAGGCAAAGACAGAATGGGAAAGATCTGATTACAATCTCTATTCTCTCAAAGTATAAAGTGATTTATTTTGAAAGAAAGCAATAGTTGGGGTAATAAATATTTTTATTCATAGAGGTGTTACTTATACAGTTTCAACTTAGTTTTCAGTTGAACTTTGATGGGTGAGAGAAACTTTCAGACTTTAACCTAGGGTGAATTTGATGGAAAGGGTTTTCGGAGTTCTTATATTATTAATTTTTATTGGAGTACAGTTGCTTTACAATGCTGTGTTAGTTTCTGCTGTACAGCCAGTTATGTGTATACATATATCCTTTCCTTTTTAAGTTTCATTCCCATTTAGATCACCACAGAGTACTGAATAGAGTTCCATGGTGCTATTCAACAGGTTCTCATTAGTTATCTGTTTTATACATAGTAGTGTATATATGCAAGAGTTTTAGCATATTTGAATTCAATAGTGTTCACATAAACCACTTTTATCTATCTGTCAAAATATCTATCAATCATTACTATCTGACTTTAAAACTTTTTAATATTGGTCCTGTTTGCCCCTGCAGACCTGTTCTCCAGTGCACCTGTGCTCTCGGAGCCTGGCCTGGCCAGAGTGCAAGGCAGGACTTCCTTGACCTCTGGGTTTTAGTTGTTACTATCCAATAGGAGAGACTGGAGCAGAAAAGGAGACAAGAGGAGAAGGAAGTCTGGGACTATCCTGAGTATACCACACTCCAGGCCAGTTTTGCGTTTTTGAATTGGATTGAGACACAAATTCTATGTTCATACTTTTTCTACAGGATATTTTATTCCAAACTGCCTCTGATAGACTAAACTGAGAAAAAGAATGACCCATAACTTAAATCTTAAAAATACTGCAACTGTCGTTAAACCTCTCCTGATAAACTCTCCCATGTGCCATATAGTAAAGAAAGTCCATAATCAGACTCTCTTGTGTTACTTGTGTAGAAGTCTAGATTAGAGCTAACATCTGGGAGCTGGTGAGGGACAGGGAGGCCTGGTGTGCTGCAGTCCATGGCATTGCAAACAGTCGGACACAACTTAGCAACTGAACAACAACAACAACGTTGCAGAACGTTCTTGAGAGTGAAAGGGACAGAGAAATGCCAGAGACCATACTGGGAGAGAAAGGGTCAGAATGGGAGGAGATAGAGAGGTGGAGGAGGAAGGACCTACACGCTTTGGATTCATTAGAGGTAAAATTACCTAGCCTCCTTTCTCAGGCACAGGCTGAATTAGAATAAGGTGGCTTTTACACTGAGTCCCCAAGATGCACTATGGGAGACAGAGAGAGAAGTGAAGTGATATGCAGTCTGCTTAGGAAACCCCTGTAGTTTGGCATCATCTCGAATTATCCCCCCTGTGGTTTTAATCTTTCTGAAATGGAGCAACATTAATGCAGTCATTCTTGGATTTTGAGAAAACAAACCTAGCTGAAATATATATTATATATAGGATGTGGAATGCTTGAGAGTCCAATGGAGGTGGTTTTAAGTAACCACTAAATTGTATGAAAAGTTGCTTCCTCCACCCCAAAGAAAACAAAGTCATCCCAAACACTAACATTAAAGAAATCCAAACAACAAAAACAACTTTCATAGTAGCCAAGCTAAATTCACTCTTCACAAATATTCCCACAGAGTAAACATAACATTTTCTTAAGCCCTGGCCAGTTAAACAAATCCAACTTTAAAGAAAGAGGGTGTTAAATGTTTTTCCTCTGACATTGTTGTCTAAAACTGTAGCGTGGGTAGAATATTTTTGGAAAGCTTTTGGGATTTTTTCCTTTCATCCTATCCTCCCCCCCCCCCCCATTTTGTCTCCTTGGGTACTTTAAAACCAAATCTAAGTCATCTTTCACATCATGAAGAATGATAGGGTCCCAGATAATCCTGGGATCATACATTTGGGGCTTAAGTACTTTAATCAAATAAAGATGTTGAAACAAACATTTCATTCTTTATCATTTTTATTGGTATGGAAGGTTTGTTCCAATGAAGACAGATATCTTCCCTGTTCATAGTCCAAATCTTTTTACTTATTCTCAGAAGAGATAATGAGGCCAAATTAGTACAAACTTAGCCTAAACTGCTCTGCTTTAGGCTTGGATATAAAAAGGAAAGTGATCCTTGCGATTTTTGGCCTCATAATTGCTAGGACACCACAAGAAGCTATTTTGAAAACCACTTGTATTTATAAAATATTAGATGGCAATAGTTTCACTGCTAATAACCATAATACAAATGCAAATGGAAAGCTGGAGAGTCTGTTCTCTAAGTGTTAGGCAATGGTGTCAACCTGCTTGGGTTAAAAATCTGAATTCTGACACTCACCAGCTCTGTACCTTCGGATAAGCTACATAACCTCCCTGTGCTTAAGTTTCTTTCATCCATAAAATAAAGGAATAAAGACAGTATCTGTGTCATCAGGCTGTGAAGACTATTATGTGAGTTAATATTTCCACATATTTACTGCTTACATGTAATAAATGTTATAAAACGATGACTCTTATTTATAATAGATCAGAAAGACAGGCTCTATTTTCCCATTATAGGTTTATTTGTTTTCCTTTTTCTTTTAACTATCACCTCTATGAGTACAAGGACTTTTCACAGTTTATATTTACTAAGGACCAAGNTGGGAGGGATTGGGGGCAGGAGGAGAAGGGGACGACAGAGGCTGAGATGGCTGGATGGCATCACGGACTCGACGGGCGTGAGTCTGAGTGAACTCCGGGAGTTGGTGATGGACAGGGAGGCCTGGCATTCTGTGATTCATGGGGTCGCAAAGAGTCGGACACGACTGAGAAGCTTTCACTTTCTGGATTATGTGGTTTGTAATGTTAAATTCAAACACTATAGGAATTTTTTATTACTTAATAACCATCCTCCTCACTTTTACCTTGAAAGACCTAGCAAACTTTGAAGTCTGGAATAAAACTCAGGAGTCTCATTAAGGTTTAGCATTTTCAGCTCACCACTGTAAGGTTACTATTCTCTTCTTCTGCAAAATGGTAACTAGAAATTTTCATTCAATTAAAGAATTGCATTCAGTTCAGCTATTGTCATAACCCTATCATCTGAAACCTTATTTCTCCCAACTCTTCTTTCTGCTGGTTACAATATAGCCTCATTACAACTTGGACTGCTACATAATACACTCTAAGGACTGGAGAATGTTCAGGGGAAATCTGAATTTTTAAAAAGTAAGATTATTATCTATCAGTATTCATTGAGAACCCACAAACTGTGAGGAACTCCAGGAGGTACACAAAGCTAAAGGATGATCAAATATTAAATTTTGCCATTTTTACTCTCCCTCTCCACTCGCTCCCCACCAAGTACATTCATTAAATTTTAGGAATCATGATTTTAATGACTGTTTCTTATACATTCAAGGCATCTTGAAAACTTGGTAGCTTATAAATAATTAACAGAAAATGAAAAATATAAAAAATAAATCTTTATGTAGACTACTGATTCAAAATGTTTTAATATGCACTAGTCATCTCTTCAAGCTGCCATTTCCTTATTCTTCCTCTCCCGATCTTTTTTTTTTTTAGTTTACACACTGATTTACTAGAAATGAAAACATCTATATTAGTATGATTCTACATTTGCACATCTGGCATGTCCCAATCTGATGAAAATAAATATGTAAATATATCATGCTTAACTGTAGCATCTTAACATTCTTTCATACGGAAATCGAATTCAAATATACTGGAAAAAATTCTCATTTTGATTAATTTGTGGTAATATCAACCTCCAAATAAACACTGTGTGCTCTATCCTAGCAATTTTTTTTAAGCCTTCAGAATTTGCTTTTATGGTACCTATTATTTCCAGATGACAGGACATGGTGCTGAAAAGTATGGGAAAATATGGTTAGACTAATGGGTTTCCTGCTGACTAAATCATTCTGAATCATTTAATGCGGCTTCTATATTATCTCACTGTTGATTAAAGCAGAGGCAAATTANGTGTGCTCTATCCTAGCAATTTTTTTTAAGCCTTCAGAATTTGCTTTTATGGTACCTATTATTTCCAGATGACAGGACATGGTGCTGAAAAGTATGGGAAAATATGGTTAGACTAATGGGTTTCCTGCTGACTAAATCATTCTGAATCATTTAATGCGGCTTCTATATTATCTCACTGTTGATTAAAGCAGAGGCAAATTACAGTACTGGAATCTGTTTAAGAGAAATTATCTGATGAACTGGTTCTCAAAGAGGTGGAGAAATGTGATACGACTGTGTGCTTGAGGTACATCATTTTCAAGCAATATCTTTCTGCAATCGTCAGGAGCAGTGGATTTGTATTCCCCATGGAGATGTCATTCTGCTCATGGCACATGTATGTCAAGATGCTATCTAAACTGAAAACTGTTTTTCAACTTTCTTAATTTATAAACCTCCAAAGCCCCTTCATTGATGAAACCTAGAAACCTGACTATCTTGGCTGGTTTTCTACATACAGGAAATTAAAAATGGCTTCTTTTAAAAGAAGGATGTCAGAAGAGGACAGGAATAAAAGGAAAGGAAATGTGTCAGAGTTGATTAATTATTGGAGTTAAAAATATACCCATTATAAACGGTAGTGGAGCAGTGATTTAAAAATGCATTTTAAATGACAATGGCTTTATGATTTGGATGTCATTTGCTCAACACAGAGATCCTAATGTTGATTGATGGGCTTATAGATGTCTTCCTTGGGATTTGGCAGACAAAACTGATGTCTATGCATTAAATCAAATGCTTCCACAGTTTTTAGTTCTATTATAGCACACAAAACATCATTCACAATGATCTGAAAGACTCATATTCCAGGATTGTGACAAATAAAGACCACTTATCTCATCCAGATTATATGACTGTGTTCCAAACCCTTTCTTAATATCTTGTCTTTAGAAGCTATGCCATGATAATTTCAGACATTTCTTTGTCTGTTTTTATGTATTGATATTTTCCCCCAGATATTTTGGCACTTGATTCATCTTCCTCAAATTGTCATCAGCTTAATGCTGGCAGTTTTCATGTGGCCTCATACATTTAACAATAAAGATAAAACCTAAACTTATGCTCTAATCTGTGTTGTGGTTGTATGGTTGACGTTAAAGAAAAATTCGGAAAAGGCACTTGGAGAAAACCAGTTAAGCACACAAATAAGGAATAAAGAATATAAGCTATAAAGGCAGGAGTGTATATAATTTCCGAAATAATATTTTGTCAAAGAATCAATATGAAGCTTGAGAAGACTGTTTCTTTTAAAGATAAAACAAGGAGATGACAAGAAAAAAATCCAATAAGAAACACTATTTCTAGTTTTCAATCCTCCTCAAATCAGTTCAGTTCAGGCTAAGTATAGACATAATTTGATTTTTTGGTGTGAAAAGTAGATTCTTGCACTTCTTGAGCAGTAGTACAACATCGACTGGCATTGTAAGAAATTGAATTTGAGGATTAGCCCTGTAATAATCCAGGTCTGAGTATCCCGAGTCAACACAATTTTCATAAATGCAGTATTTACATGTTCATTTACTTTTATTTGCTTCATAAATGAGAGATCCTTGAGAAGGAAAAATAATGTCTTATTCTTCTATACAACTCAATTCACAGCAGAGCACTTGGCATATAGGAAGCATCTAACAAGTATCTGACAAATTTATCTGGATAAGAGGCAGGTTATGATAAGATGTTCTTCTTCAATATCAACCAAGAGGCATTCTATTGGGTTATTCATTTATTTATTCATTGAATATATATTAAGTGACTACCATGACAATCTATCTAAAATATATTTGAGTGACTAAATATGTATCTTAGCTTAATAATGTAGAATGAGGCACAGTTTTTAATGATTAATGGGACAGAACTTTTCCTATGACTTAGGCCATTAGGATTCAAGGCACTCTGTTTGGGAGACACAGAAAGGATGTGATTTTCTTAAATGGTTACATGTCCCTGTTAAAATTAAACTATAATTATTAACCAGAAGAGGTATCAACAATCTACAACCTGTGAATGAAACCTGACCTACTGTTTGTTCATGTTTATAAATAAAGTTTTATTGGAACACAGTAATGTTCACTATTTTACCTTTCATCAGTAGCTGCTTCTATGGGGCAGAGGTATATCTTTGAGACAGAGACCTATTGACTTGCAAAGCCTAAGATATCTGGTTCTTTCTAAAAAGTTTGCCAACACTTACCTTAGAATATGGGCTTCCCAGGTAGTGCAGTGGTAGAGAATCTGCCTGTCAAAGCAGGAGACATAGGAGATGCGGTTTGATCCCTTGGGCAGGAATATCCTCTGGAAGGAAATGGCAACCCACTCCAGTATTGTTGCCTGGAAAATTCCATAGATAGAGGAGCCTGGGTGGGGGTGTGGGGGGTGTCGGG
>SJYA01001028.1:443799-509656 GCA_006410615.1 Neotragus moschatus | reverse complement strand
GGCATCACCAACTCGATGGACATGAGTTTGGGTGAACTCTGGGAGTTGGTGATGGACGGGGAGGCCTGGTGTGCTGAGATTCATGGGGTCGCAATGAGTCGGACACAACTCAGCGACTGAAATGAACTGAACTGAACTGAATGTGAATAGCAGTGATGTAGTAATAATTTGGATCAAGAATGCTTGTAGAACTATAATACTTATGCAAAACAGGCTAGAGGAAAAAAGTTATTTGTTTACTATGGGTACAGTTATTTTAGGGGGCAATGAATAAAACTGTTTACCTCATAAACATCATAAAAGCAAATATAACCATGCCAAAAAGCCTGAAATAACCCAGTTTAAAGAGGGCTTTAATCTTGGAGACAGTTAACCACCATTTGAGTGCTGATTAAGACTACACATTCTATGATCCTAGGAACTATTCTCTTCCTCCAGTCTCCTTTGATACAAATTGCGTTTTGAAACTATTTAACATTCTGTATTTAAAATAAGACTTAACTCAAAAAATTTATCAGCTTCTTTGGTTTTGATATATAGACATTTTCATAGAATTTTGGGGTAGGAAGTGAGCAGAGGGATCATTCAACGCAAGTCTATGGATGACTAAGGATATGTTTTTCTCACTGGGAAGTGGTTCTTTGCTATGTATTCCAATTGATAACCAAAGCTGCTGGTCCCTTCCTTTCACTCCTTTTATACTCTTCCCTATTCCCAGGTCCTGGAATGTAAACTTGGGTGGGGCCATGACATTTTGTAAAGGTCAATTTGGGAAGTATTAATACAGAGAAAAAGCAAACGAAAGTTGAAAATGGGTTCAGTGGAAATGGAACTAGAAATCATGCTTCTGGACTTCCAATTCTGAGTTTTTTCCCACCATACATTCACAAAGTCAGAATTAATTATGCAGGAGCCAAGGATAGGGGAAAGGAAGGAATGAATTGCACAGTAGTAAATTTGAGGGTTTGTGTCTGAACTTACCTTAAGTTCATAAGGGAGTCAAGAACACAAATGTTGTCTTAAAATCATATTTTAAGAAGCATGAACTAGGGGCTTGTCAAATTAGCATTATCTATTACTATTAGTGAAATGTTATAACAAAGTTTCCAATTAATCAGGATTTTCATCAGTGAAGTCTGTAAAAGAATATATAGTTCATAGCTTGTAGATGTGAAAGTCTTCACAGGTTTTACATTCCCAGTAGATATCAGTAATGCTTTGATAGCTATAGACATTTTTTCATCTTTTGCATTCTACGTAGATTATAATATTTCTTCTAGAATTAACATACTGTCTTGAATAATAAAAATAGGTGCATGTGCATATACAACCAAATTAGAAAAAAGATTCTGGGGTTGAGGAGAGGTTATGGGGATAAACCATCTGCTCACAGGGACACTAAAATTAAAAAATTGTTTTGTGCAAGGGTTTCTTCCGAATCAAAGCTAGCAGTCCACTGGGTTTGGTTTGGAATTTGTTGGATAAAATAATGCATTTAAGGAAATGTCAACTTCATTTTATCACTGGCACAAATTAGTCAATAGTATATCTTTCTCTTGATCTTCTCTTAATAATCCAAGTTGTCACTAGAGAAAAAGCGCACCCAATTGCCCATATAAATTCCTGTGCCTTTTTCCTCCACTTAAAATGATGGGACATTTTTTGTTCTACACAGATATAGAACTCTTGTTCTTTTAAATAAATTCTGATCAGGACAAAGTTGCTGAGTGGAGTAAGATACACAAGACAAAGTAGTCATCTTTGAGAACCTTAAACAGAAGAAAGTCACAGTATTTTTCTTATAAGAAAGTCTAAGACTAGATAATGTCAAAATCTATGCACAGTGGATTAAGAAATCTCTTATATGCACCTCAGTATATAACACAGTGACTTATTTACCCCTTAGCTCTTGGCAGTTTGAGCTCAGTCCCTCAGTCATGTCCGACTCTTTGCAACCTCATGGACTGCAGCATGCCAGGCCTCCCTGTCCATCACCAACTCCTGGAGTTTATTCAAACTCATGTCCACTGAGTCAATGATGCCATCCAACTATCTCAACCTCTGTCATCTGCTTCTCCTCCTGCCTTCAATCTTTCCCAGCATCAGGGACTTTTCCAGTGAGTCAGCTCTTCACATGAGGTGGCAAAGTACTGGAGTTTCTGCTTCAGCACCAGTCCTTCCAATGAATATTCAGGACTGATTTCCTTTAGAATAGACTGGTTGGATCTCCTTGCAGTCCAAGGGACTCTCAAGAGTCTTCTCCAACACTACAGTTCAAAAGTATCAATTCTTCCAGGCTCATCTTTCTTTATAGTCCAACTCTCACATCCATATATGACTACTGGAAAAACTATAGCCTTGACTAGATGGACCTTTGTTGGCAAAGTAATGTCTCTGATTTTTACTACACTGTCTAGGTTGGTCATAACTTTTCTTCCAAGGAGAAAGCATCTTTTAATTTCACCATCTGCAGTGATTTTGGAGCCCCCCAAATTAGTCTGCCACTATTTCCACTGTTTTCCCATCTATTTGCCATGAAGTGATGGGACTGGATGCCATGATCTTTGTTTTCTAGATGTTGAGCTTTAAGCCAACTTTTTCACTCTCCTCTTTCACTTTCATCAAGAGGCTCTTTAGTTCTTCATCTTCTGCTAAAAGGGTGGTGTCATCCACATGTGTGCTGCTGCTGCCACTGCTTCTAAGTCGCTTCAGTCTTGTCTGACTGTGTGCGACCCCATAGACGGCAGCCGACCAGGCTCTGCCATCCTTGGGATTCTCCAGGCAAGAACATTGGAGTGGGTTGTCATTTCCTTCTCCAATGCATGAAAGTGAAAAGTGAAAGTGAAGTCGGTCAGTCTTGTCTGACTCTTTGCGACCCCATGGACTGCAGCCTACCAGGCTCCTCCATCCATTGGATTTTCCAGGCAAGAAGAGTACTGGAGTGGGGTGCCATTGCCTTCTCCACTGGATATCTGAGGTTACTGATATTTCTCCCAGCAATCTTGATTCCAGCTNAGTCGGTCAGTCTTGTCTGACTCTTTGCGACCCCATGGACTGCAGCCTACCAGGCTCCTCCATCCATTGGATTTTCCAGGCAAGAAGAGTACTGGAGTGGGGTGCCATTGCCTTCTCCACTGGATATCTGAGGTTACTGATATTTCTCCCAGCAATCTTGATTCCAGCTTGTGCTTCATTCAGCCCACTGTTTCTCATGATGTACTTTGCATATAAGTTAAATAAGCAAGATGACAACATACAGCCTTGATGTACTCCTTTTCCTAGTTTGAACCAGTTGTTGTTCCATGTCCAGTTCTAGCTGTTGCTTCCTGACCTGCATACAGCTTCCTCAAGAGGCAGGTCAGGAGATCTGGTATGCCCATCTCTTTCAGAATTTTCCACAGTTTATTGAAATCCACACAGTCAAAGGCTTTGGCATAGTCAATAAAGCAGAAATAGATGTTTTTCTGGAACTCTCTTGCTTTTTCCATGATCTAGCTTATGTTGGCAATTTGATCTCTGGTTCCTCTGCCTTTTCTAAAACCAGCTTGAACATCTGGAATTTCACAGTTCACATATTGCTGAAGCCTGGCTTGGAGAATTTTGAGCATTACTTTACTAGCATGTGAGATGACTGCAATTGTGTGGTAGTTGGAGCATTCTTTGGCTTTGCATTTCTTAGGGATTGGAATGAAAACTGACCTTTTCCAGTCTTGTGGCCACTGCTGAGTTTTCCAAATTTGCTGGCATATTGAGTGCAACATTTTCACTGCAACATCTTTTAGGATTTGAAATAGCTCAACTGGAATTCCATCACTTCATGTAACTTTGTTCATGGTGATGTTTCCTAAGGCCCACTTGACTTCACATTCCAGGATGTCTGGCTCTAGGTGAGTGATCACACCATGGTGATTATCTTGGTCATGAAGATCTTTTTTGAACAGTTCTTCTGTGTATTCTTGCCACCTCTTC
This sequence comes from Neotragus moschatus, assembly GCA_006410615.1. Lineage (NCBI taxonomy): Eukaryota > Metazoa > Chordata > Mammalia > Artiodactyla > Bovidae > Neotragus > Neotragus moschatus. Next base: position 505,687 of record SJYA01001028.1, on the reverse strand, counting down.
TTAATATCATCTGCTTCTGTTAGGTTCATACCATTTCTGTCCTTGGCAGTTTCAAATAACTCATTATGGAAATACCACTACCAACTTTTTTTGTCCTTATCATTTTACCACATGTTTAGATTGCAATTTTTAAAGGATCCTAAAGATAAGGATTAAAAAAAATTGGCTATATGTTAAAGAAAAACAGTATTTATTTTTGCTATAGTTCCATGATATGAAGCTCGCTCAATATGAAATTGTGAAAAGTGACTTGTTTCATTCATTCTGTAAGAAGTCAGGTGTATTCTAGCTTGCTATTTGTGTCATTAACATCAGGATGTCTTATAAATGATTAATACTTAGTTGTTCTTGTTTGAAGAATTAAAGAGACGATGTCATTTCGATCATATATTTTTATTTTTAAAAATTGAATAAATTTATATGTTTATTTTTGGAAAGGATTTGAAATCATTTTGGCCGTGAGGAGATATCCCACATCAAGGTCAGAGAAACCCCAGTAAGATGGTAGGCGCTGGACAGCCGAAGAATTGATGAAGTTGCGCACTGAAGAATTGATGCTTTTGAACTGTCATGTTGGAGAAGACTCTTGAGAGTCCCTTGGACTGCAAGGAGATCCAACCAGTCCATCCTAAAGGAAATCAGTCCTGAATATTCATTGGAAGGACTGGTGCTAAAGTAGAAACTCCAATACTTTGGCCACCTAATGTGAAGAGCTGACTCATTGGAAAAGTCCCTGATGCTGGGAAAGATTGAAGGCAGGAGGAGAAGGGGACAACAGAAGATGAGATAGTTGGATGGCATCATTGACTCAGTGGACATGAGTTTGAATAAACTCCAGGAGTTGGTGATGGACAGGGAGGCCTGGCATGCTGCAGTCCATGAGGTTGCAAAGAGTCGGACACGACTGAGGGACTGAACTGAACTGAAATTATATAAAGGGAAAGGCATAAACATCTTAATGGAAATAACATTTTAAAATTTATTATTTATTAATAAACAAATCATATGTGCATTTATTAATTATATGAATATATTAATTTATTATACAGTTGAGGAAAGAATATTAATGGCATTGAAAATCACAATATTGTTATTATATTGACCACAACCATATCTAGCATTAATGTGCCAGAAACTGTTCAAAACACTCTTTATGTGTTCACTCAATTAATCTTCATGACCATCGCATGAGATAAGTTTCATAATCTTCTATTTTACAGAATACGAAATTGAGGTTTAATTAGGTTTGCTGTGTTAAATCTTAAAACTAGGGAATCATTAGAAACAAGAAGTCCAACTACAAAGTCTCTAGTCTTTTTTATGACTCCTTCTGCTTCCAGGATACTGTTTTCTTTCTCCAAGTTTGGAGCATTTTGTGCCCATATCTTATCTGTTTGCAATATTGCAGGAGAGTGCCAAGAATTTGGGCTCTGAACTCATATAGATTTGACTTCTAATTCTTACTCTACCCTCTTAATTGCTGTATCATTTGGTAAAATTACAAATTCCCCAAGTCTTATATCCCTAAATTCTCTGGGGTTTCTTTCTTCATCCATAAGTAAAAACAATAATGTCATTCATGTGTTTATTGCAAGCATGAAGTGAAATAATGTATGGTGACCTAATAGTATAATGTCAGGAACCTAAATATTATTGAAAGAGAGTCATTATAATTTTAAATAGTGTTTTAAATACTAATCCAAAGCCTTGTAATTTTCTAAAGAGTTAGTAGTAGTAGTGCTCATGCTCAATAGTGTCTGATTCTAGATGACCACATGGTCCGTAGCTACCAGCCTCCTCTGTCCATGGAATTTTCTAGGCAAGAATACAGCAATAGGTTGCCATTTCCTCCTCCAGGGGATCTTCCTGACCCAGGGATTGAAGCCCAGTCTCTGGTGTTTCTTGAACTAGCAGATGGATTCTTTCCCCACTGAGCCACTTGGGAAGACCTTCTAAAGATTCCTCACTTAATTTGAGTTCTCAGGTACATTTTAATGACTTTTCATTCTCTAATATGAAGCCATAATATTGGACCCAAAATATGTAGGGAAGTTGGGCAAACTGGAAAGAGATAACAGTGTTGTAGGGATAATTTAATCTTTGCTGGCCTAGTATTATGAGGTGATTTTTGTGTCCCTATAAAGTTTATGGACACACTACTACTAAGCTGAAATCCTAACCTTATGTTAGAATTATTTGAAAATAGAGTGGTTGCAGATGCAATTATGTAAGATGAGTTCATTAGAGTAGACGCTAATATAGTATGTCTGGTGTCTTCATAAAAAAGAGAAATTTGTCATGTTTTCATTATTTTTTTCTATGTATTTTTTGGTTTCCTCTTTGATTTTCACCATAAAAAAAGAATTAATGCCTTTTGCAGAAACATGGATAGATGGACTTAGAGATTATCATACCAGATGAAGTAAGTCAGAGAAAAACAAATATCATATGATATCAAATATATGTGGAATATAAAAAAAGATACAAATGAAATCATTTACCAAGCAGAAACATACTCGTAGACTTCGAAAACAAAGTTACGGTTACCAGAAGTGCAATCTAAAGGTAAGGATAAATTAGGAGTTTGAGATGAACATATATACAATTCTATATATAAAATAAGTAAACAACAAGGACCTACTGTATAGCCCAGAGAACTCTACCCAATATTCTGTGATAATATATAGAAAAAGAATCTGAAAAAGAGTGGATTATATGTATATGTATAAGTGAATCATTTTGTTGTACATCTGAAACTAACTCAATATTGCAAATCAACTATACTCCAAAGCAAAATAAAAATTAAATTTAAAAAGAAATTTCTCTTTAAAAAAAGAGAAATTTGGACCATGAGAATGTCATGCAAGAGATACAGAGAAAAGATGGCCATCTACAAACTAAGGAGAGAGATCTGAAACAGATCTTTACGTAACAGTTCTCAGGAGGGACCAACTCTACTGACTGCTTGATTTGGGGATCAAAACTACAATGAATTTCTGTTGTCTGAGGCAGTGTATGGGACTTCGTTATTGCAGCCTTAACAAACTAATATACCTAGAATTCACTCTTCATGCGTGTCTTCTGGGAGTAACCTTTTTCTCACCATCAATTTATGTGATTCAGATGAGGCTGGCTCTATTCCAGCCTTATCCATGGGTGTGTGAACCTAGATTGGCTTATTATGGAAGCCCAAACCTTTAGTCAGTGCTTGTGATACAGAGAAACAGTGGAAACAGTGCCAGACTTCATTTTTTTGGGCTCCAAGATCACTGCAGATGGTGATTGCAGCCGTGAAATTAAAAGACATTTACTCCTTGGAAGGAAAGTTATGACCAACCTAGATAGCGTATTCAAAAACAGAGACATTACTTTGCCAACAAAGCTCTGTCTAGTCAAGGCTATGGTTTTTCCAGTGGTCATGTATGGATATGAGAGTTGGACTGTGAAGAAAGCTGAGCCCTGAAGAATTGATGCTTTTGAACTGTGGTGTTGGAGAAGACTCTTGAGAGTCCCTTGGACTGCAAGGAGATCCAACCAGTCCATTCTGAAGGAGATCAGTCCTGGGTGTTCTTTGGAAGGACTGATGCTAAAGTTGAAACTCCAATACTTTGGCCAGCTCATGCAAAGAGTTGACTCATTGGAAAAGACTCTGATGCTGGGAGGGATTGGGGGCAGGAGGAGAAGGGGACGACAGAGGATGAGATGGCTGGATGGTATAACTGACTCGATGGTCATGAGTTTGAGTGAACTCTGCGAGTTGGTGATGGACAGGGAGGCCTGGCGTGCTGCAATTCATAGGATGGCAAAGAGTCGGACACGACTGAGTGACTGAACTGAACTTAACTGCACTGTGATACAGAAATTGACATATAACACAAATGAGACATAATCCAAGACATTTGTGGGGAATACTATAAAAAACCCATTTTGTGTTGCTGTAGCTCATAGGTCAGATCACTGTGTCTACAAAGAGTTGTATTTTTTAAAATTAGGTTTGTGAGTCATTTGGTCTCTACTGTAACTACTCACTCTGCTTTTGTGGTGCAAAAACAGCCTTAACCAATATATAAACCAATAAGTCTGGCAGTGTTCCTGTAAGCTCTATGTAAAAACAAGTGTCAGAAGAGATTTGGCCCATGGGCTGTAGTTTGCTGACCTCTGCCATAGATAATAAAATATTAGTCTAAAACATCTTGGTGTTACCATAACAAGATCATGTTGTAACAGAAATCTAACACAGGGAAAAATAAAGGTAAGAGATACAAAAAGACAGATTACTAAACATATTGTGACACAGTGAAACAAGAACATAGACATTGAGTTTCGTGACCTGATCAATTTTCTCTTTTATTTGAATCAATCTGAGCTGGCTGGGAGTATCTTTCCATAGAAGGTGTTCTAACAGATTAAACTTCCCACATACTGTTGATGTATAAGGAGTACCCAATATTAGCCTTCTCTCCCATCTGATAGCAACTTATAGATGTCTAAGATAGTACTTTTTTTTTTAAGAAATAGAGTATATTCAGGATGAAAATACTAGAGATGAACAAAGTGAATGAAACATGTGAAAATGACCATATGACTTCATACTTTCCACTCTCTCTCTTCTGGATTTCCCAGACTGACTCCCTTTCTTAAAATAGCCATACAACTTCATACTTTCCATCTTTTTAAACTGATTCTATTTCCTGAATCAAAAGCAAGGATTAATAAAGAAATTAAGTTCCTTAGTTTTGTTCTCTTGATTTTCTTTAGAAAGATATCAGTTTATCAATGTTCTACTCCCTATGGCTGAAGGGTTCTTAAAGATGGAGTGGGGTCTGTCTATAGACTGTAACATTGATCTTTGCAGGGGAGAATAAATATATGGAGAACAGAGTAACTAGGGTGGGAGTAATTTGAAAACACAGATACAGGATCGAACACATCAGATACAGGATCGAACACATCAGATACAGGATAGAACACACTGAATATTGAAATTTAAAAAGGCCAATTTCACTTGGTAAACAAGAATATACTTTTAATTACAACAAAACCTTTTTAATGCTTAATAGACCTAGTTTACATATGGTGACACTCAAGGATGAGTGATCTCCATAGCAAATAGAGAACCAATGGACCCTTGAGATAGCTCAAACATATGTCTTTGTTATTGAAGAAGGAAATGTGCTAGTGACTAATTGAAAAATGTATTTATTTCCATTTTCTAGTTTTGGGTGTACTTTACCTTTTATTTAACTCTTTTCATTATTTCACTTTTATGGAATTTTGATTAGAATAACCATATTTGTTGCAATAGAAGAATTTTTTCAGGATGACCTACTGATTAATCGCTGTTCATTAATTCATTTGTTCAGTCTTGTATGAAAATAAAAATACTTATGAAATTCTTGTTAAATGTACAATATTTCTTTCTATTAGAGTTTTACACTCATTCTTAGTTCCTGGAATAATACCTTTATTGCTAGGAACAATGCAATTGAATATATGTTTAATAAAACCTTTTGGATGTACAAAGAAGTTAACCGACTTTTTCTGAATATATGATATAAACTTCTTATCTAGCTGAAGAGAGAAACCCCACGTACTTGAGGAAGCTACATGATTACAGAGATGAATCTTTGGTCAATAATTAATTACCATAATAAATTATAATAACAAAGAAACTGAAGAAATGGTGGATAGTTATAGAGTAGGATAAAGAGTTCAGAATGAGTAGTAGTTGAACTAGATTCTGAGCAATGAATGATTAGAATTTATTAGAAACAAAAGAAAAAGAAAGATACACCAGATGAGAGAGATGGCATGATCAGATGAGGAATCAGAAATAATGATGCCAATTTTGGGGTTTAGAAAAGGGGTGACCAATCTTGGTGTGGGAAGGGAGGTGTTAGTATTGGTAGGGTGGTGTCTGATAAGATTTCATGTAAAGGTGAGGTTGCTGAAGAGGTCTCGCTTGGCCTATAAAGATTTACTTGCTGGCTGGTGAGGAACTACTAGTCTAAGACCCCTTCCAGCAAGCTCTGCATAAGAAAGAATTAGAAAAATGGCAAATTAGGAAAAGACACACCTCTGGTGACTTGAATCTCCTGGATGCATTGTTGGTGGAAGTGTCTAGGCTGTATTTTACCTTTCTCTTTACGCTAGCAACTACCTTAGCACAGTGCATTGAGAACAATGGTCTGCTTACAATTCCTCTTTGTATCCCCAGGGCCTGGAGAATTGATGAATATTTAAAAAGTAAATAATTGTTTTAAATAATTAATCAGTAACGTATGTATTGCATGCTTTCTATATACAGCTTTATGGCAACCACCAGGAAAGAGGAGGCAAAGGCATTTATTTTCAGATCATATTCTTGTTATATAGAATACATGCTGTATCACTGGGAGAGGTTATTCAAATTGCCTAAGTCCAGTTAACAGTCTATGGAAATTATTGCTGTGTTGTAATCTTAGACAAAATAGCATAGAGGTCAAGGACATTGATTTGGAGCTAGACTGAGTTTGAATTTAGGCTCTGATGTTATGTTAACGTGTCATTGGTGAACCTATTAGTCTTTCTGGGCTTTATCATTTCCAAACCATATAAGAAAATGAAGTCTGCTTGGATTTTATGTCCTTTGTATTTAATTTTGTAAATAAATAAAACCAAAGACTCTATTCAAATGAAAGTCATATATATGTATGTATGTGTATATATATATAAAGCTGCCTTTACTTATCCTAAGCCCAGAGGATAGTAGTGTGTTTGAGAAGTAAGGAAATTAAGATAATACCTATTTCCTCAATGCCACTTTGATATTCTCTGATTTACAACTTTGGTATCATCTAAGATTTTTCTTAATCATTTCTCTTTCCTCTAAGATTAGGAAGATTATTTTTTCTATGGGAAATCTTTATTTTAAAATGCTAATAAACAGAAATATTCTTAAGTACATCTTTAGCTTCCAAGAATATCATATTTTATCATTTTATAACAAGGACGGAACAGAAGAATATGAATTTAGAGTTCCAGTCTCTTCCAGAAGTATAGACACCTCGAGAAACACAAGACACTGAAATACACAAACAGAACTTTCTTCTTACTGTGATTTTGGATTCCAAGGAGCAGGTAGCAACAGTTTGTCAACTGTGGTTTATACGTTCAAAGACACAAGTGTGAGTTTTATAGTATGCCTGCTCCTGTTTGATAATGCTGAATTCCCAGGAATGGCACCATAGATACATCTCTTTCTCACTAAAATAAGCCTATGCAGGTGAAACATGAGGGAGAGAACATTGCGTATGTGAGTGACTGTTAACCAGCTCAAGGTTTTAAAGTATATATTAAACTTTGAATTTGGGCATTTTAATATTAAGAAACAATTACTTGTATATGCCTTAAACAGTGCCAAACCAGACTATTGAAGAGTTCTGAGCTCTCTATTTTATTTGTGCACAAATGACAGAGTTGTATAGGCAAATGGGAAACAAACAAAAAAATGGTACAAAGGTTGAAACGTCTTGAGCAATGGAAACCTATAGTTTTACTTAATTTTATGGACAACTGCTAAGCAGTGATATGGTGAAAGGTGTCCGATTTGTGATCTCTGAAGATTTAGCTTCACGATCAGGGACCAGGCTTGATCACTCAAGAGCATTCGTGTAGCAGAGTTTTATTAAAGTGAAAAAGGGACAGAGAAAGCTTCTGACACAGACATCAGAAGGGGGATGGAGAGTGCCCCCCTCGCTAGTTTTAGCAAGGGAGCTATATACTTTTTAAATTGATTATTACAATAAATAAAAGGAATGTCTCAAGACTGTAAAGATCTCACTAGACCCACTCTCACAATTTACATTTTAAAATGACAGCATTAGAACTAATAATAGAAAGATCTTACCAGACCCACTCCCATAATATACATTTTAAGATAGCAGGATTAGTCAGAAGGTTTTCAAGAAGGAAAAACTATCCTCAAGCAGGATACTTTATTGTTATATGATTCTTAGCATAGAGTTTAAGCTGAGTTGTTTTGTTGTGTAATCATCAGCTCTGGATTTAAAGAAAAAGACCTTTTATGTGACTAAGACTAAGGAATGTGGAAAAAAGAAACGTGTTTGTCCTTTCCTCCTCTTTGAGATTTCCAGACCCCTATCTCCTCCTTGAGAGCCCCAGACCCCTTTCTCCTCCTGGGGGACCCCGGATTTCTTATCAACCTGCCTAGGAATTGAATCTTCCAGCGGGTAAATGCAGAACTACACTGACTAAAAGAGGGAATCCACCAGGGAATGTGTCCATTTAAAACTCTCCTGAGAATCTTGGTTTCCACTGCAAATCCCATGGGACACCCGATCTCTATAAAATACAGCCTGAAAACTACTGTGCTAGAGGAAAGAAGGACAGGATTTCTAAACATAAAGATGCTTGGGTTGAAATCCATGATCAATCACGTTCTAACCACATTCTCATTTAGATTTCCGAGCTTTTACTTTTTTATCTACATAGTGGGAAAAACTATCCCTTTTTGTTAGGTCAAGAGGGAATTCAAAATGATCTTCATGTAGTATAAAATTATTTTGAAAGATTTATATCCATTTTCTTCTCTGTGTTGTTCCATCTTCTGCTTTCACACAGGCTCTTTCTTTTTAGGTCTTTGTATTATTTACAGGGCAGAAAGCAGAAGTTGTTCAAAGTTAGTAATGGTGCTTCCTACTTTTTGCAAAAAAAAAAAAAAGAAAGAAAGAAAAAGAAAATATTTCCGCTGTGCTGAGGTTGGGGAAGGAAACAGTTATGTAGACCAGAGAAATATGGGAAAAGAAATTCCCAGTGGGTGGGAGGAGGTTAGTAAGAAGGACCCCAACGAGGTATAGCAATACCTTTAAATCACCCTGATCTGAGAACCTGTGCTGTTTCAAAGAGTCTCATAACTGTGCTTTGCTGAACCTAAGGAATCATGAACTATGAGACAGAGAGGTCATAGTAGGAAAATGGGTGGTCAAAGAACCTTTAGCAGAAAGACTTCCTAACCCTTTGGATATGCATCAGAACCTGAGATCTTGGTCAAACTTGAGGTGGAAAGGAATTCCAGTTATAACTCTTACTGAGAATTTAGTCAACTACTTATGCTAGGCTTAAATCATTTAAATTGAATAAGATAAAATAAAGAAATACAATATGTCTGGTTCAGCTAAGCTTATAAACTGAGATTGGTAACCAATATTTACTTAAAACTCTTAGCTTAATGTCAGATTCATGCTGCTGCTGCTGCTGCTGCATCACTTCAGTCGTGTCCAACTCTGTGCGACCCCAGAGATGGCAGCTCACCAGGCTCCTCCATCCCTGGGATTCTCCAGGCAAGAACACTGAAGTGGGTTGCCATTTCATTCTCCATAGGTGGCATTAAAAATGCTCATCAATTCAATCAAGGTTTGTAAAATGTTGACACTAAGACAGAAGTTATTTCACTATAATTCTTCACACATATTTTGAACAAAACTGTGATCAATAAATACAATAAAATTAATAAAGTTGCAAAAGAAACATGCCTATTTACCTGACAGTTTTTCAATTATGACAGACATTTATATCAAATATAAAGCCTTGTACATTTACATCCTTCACATTTTTTCAGTGAATAGACAGATGCTGGATAGTTGAAAGGTTTTGTTCATTTATTTAAAAAATGCTTACTGATCATGTACTATGCCAGGCATTAACAACCACAATATTGGAAAAGACAATTTGCAGCTGACCTTCATGAAACCTACATTTCAATGGGAGAATTAATTAGTGAGGAATCTGTTCAGCTACTAGTAGCAGGGGCTTGACTAAATTCACAGGGGCTTGTTACTTCACACAAAAGCAAAGGATTTAGGTAAACCAGAACTCACTTATATGGCTCTTTTATGCCATCTGCTTCTCCAGAGCACATGGCTTCTGTCCTCAAAATCACCTTACAATTCCTCATTGCTGTTTGAGTGCCAGCTAGCATGTCCGTATTCCAGGGATATCAAAACAGTAGAAGAACAATAAGGACTCACTTTTGTGAGAATCAGTTTTTTTGTTGTTTGTTTTTAAGCAACTTTACCAGAAATTCAGCATCACGCTTTGCTTACATCTAATTGGCCAGGACTTGTTCATGGCCATAATTTGCTGCAAAACACACTGAAAATGGCCATGGAACAGGAGTGGTGCATCCACAGGCCGAGGAATGCAAAGAATTGCCCGCAAATACCTGAAGCTAAAAGAAGAAAGGAACAGTTCTCTACACCTAGAGTCATCATAGAAAGCACAGTCTGTGCACATTTTTATTTCAGAGTTCTTGCCTCTAGAATTGTGAGACATTGCTTTAAGCCACCCTGTTTATGGTATTTTGTTATGGCAGCAATAGGAAACTGGTATAGCAAGTTATCTGACTTCTACCTGACTTCATCTCCTTACTTGAGGAGCAGAAATGTTTTCATTTTGAAAGCTGGTTCTAACATCCCTAATTTAAAAAAAAAATGTATTAAATATTCTGGTTCAGTGGTTAAACTGATAAGCTTGAATGTAAGGCAAATCTTCACAAATTGTGGGAAAGCTTACATTTCCTCCAATATTTTGCATTCGCACCTCCACATGACTGTCTTGAGGAGTCAGTCCATGGTTTTCTGGAATTTGGCATTAATTCCTGACCCTTGAGAGCCTACCAGCTGCTGCCATCTTTCATCCAACCCTCATCAAAACGTTGAGGGAAGACAAAATTGTTTAGAGGAGCAATCCACACTGGAACTCAAGTGAATTACTCATTTTGTAAAACTTGAGACGTCATCTTCAGAACTGGGTCCAGAATTCCCATTTTCTGAGTTCCACCCCTGAGCTTTTTAATTCCTTGTACTGATTCTCTTATGTGGGGTTTCTAATGAGTAATTTATCTCATTCACTTAGACGTTTACTGCCTTCCAAGGTTTCCAGAATGCAGTTAGCTAGAGATGGGATTGTCCAGTTCAGTTCACTTCAGTCACTCAGTCATGTCTGACTCTTTGTGACCCCATGGACTGCAACAGGCTAGGCCTCCCTGTCCATCACTAACTCCTGGAGTTTACTCAAACTCATTTACATTGAGTTAGTGATGCCATCCAACCGTCTCATCCTCTGTCATCCCCTTCTCCTCCTGCCCTCAATCTTTCCCAGCATCAGGGTCTTTTCCAGTGAGCCAGTTCTTCACATCAGGTGGCCAAATTATTGGAGTTTCAGCTTCAGCATCAGTCCTTCCAATGAATATTCAGGACTGATTTCTTTTAGGATTGACTGGTTGGATCTCCTTGCTGTCCAAGGGACTCTCAAGGGTCTTCTCCAACACCACAGTTCAAAAGCATCAGTTCTTCAGTGCTCAGCTTTCTTTATAGTCCAACTCTCACATCCACACGACTATTGAAAAAACCATAGCTTTGACTAGATGGACCTCTGTTGGAAAAGTAATGTCTCTACTCTTCAATATGCTCTCTAGGTTGGTCATAGCTTTTCTTCCAAGGAACAAGTGACTTTTAATTTCATGGCTGCTGTTATCATCTGCAGTGATTTTGAAGCCCCACAAAATAAAGTCTCTCGTTGTTTCCATTGTTTCCCCATCTATTTGTCATGAAGTGATGGGGCCAGATGCCATGATCTTAGTTTTATGAATGTTGAGTTTTAAGCCACCTTTTTCACTCACCTCTTTTACTTTCATCAAAAGGCTCTTTAGTTCTTTGCTTTCTGCCATAAAGGTGGTGTCATTTGCATATCTGAGGTTATTGATATTTCTCCCAGCAACCTTGATTCCAAGTTTGTGCTTCATCCACCCTAGCATTTCTCATGATGTACTCTGCATACAAGTTAAATAAGCAGGGTGACAATATACAGTCTTGATGTATTCCTTTCCCAATATGGATTCAGTCTGTTGTTCCATGTCCAGTTCTAACTGTTGCTTCCTGACCCACATACAGGTTTCTCAAGAGGCAGGTCAGGTGGTCTGGTATTCCCATCTCTTTAACTATCTTCCAAGGTTTCCAGAATGCAGCTAGCTAGAGATGGGATTGAGTTACTGATTACATCTGACTAACGTTTAGAACTGGGAAAGGTTATTTATTCATCTCAATCTACATTCTCTCCTAAGTTAAAGTTTGGTTTTTTGGGGGAGATTCTCCAAATTTATTCTGTTTCCAAAGGATTACAAATAAGGAAGATAACTGAAAAGGAAATATGGAATCATATTAGCAGATATATAGTCTGTTAATGACACTCTTGAGATAAATTTTAATGACAGAAAATCTTAATAAACTGATCAAACTAATCTTAATAACAGTTGTTAATCTTTGTTTAACGTGACATATAGGCGATAAATGATTTGAATTTTAACTTTTCAGCCTAATTTTCCTATTATTTCCTATGTGCTGGGTGTGTGCTGAATGGCATTTAACCCTATGACCCTATGGACTGTAGTCCACAAGGTTCCTCTGTCCACGGGATTTTTCAGGCAAGAACACTGGAGTGGGTTACTATTTTCTCCTCCACAGGATCTTCCCTATCCAGGGATCAAATCCATATTTCCTCCATTGCAAGCAGTTTCTTTACCTGCTGAGCCACTGGGGAAGCCACAAAAGCATCCTTAATTCTGTCTGTGTAAAACTACTTGCATTCCCCAAATGTGCCATTCCCTTGTATTTCCCTGTGCCTTGAACATATTATCCCTCCTGCTTGAAATTTCATTTTTTCTTTTCGCTTCATTTGCTTATTCAAATTCCACTAACTTTGAAAGATACAACCCCCAAACTTATTATTATGTCAAGCATTTTCTATTTAATTCAAATAGAGGTCACTTCAGTTATTTCCAACAATTATCCCTACAATAACATTTTCCATGCTGTATTAAAATAATTTTAATATATTCTCGTTTAATTGTGTGATTCTGGTGTTTAGGCCAATACACAGAACAGGGTAAAGTGTTAGTCACTCAGTCATATTCAACTCTTTGTGACAGCATGGACCATAGCCTGCCAGCCTCCTCTGTCCATGTAATTCTCCAGGCAAAAATACTGGAGTGGGTTGCCATTCCCTTCTCTAGGGGATCTCCTTGACCCAGGTATCGAATATGGATCTCCTGCATTGCAGACAGATTCTTTACAGTCTGAGCCACCAGGGATTAAACAAGAATTTCCCAAATAAATGTTGAATTAACAGTGTGTGGATGGAGTACAGACAGAGCCAGATAAACTGAAGGAGATCACAGTTAAGATCAAACAACATTGTCTCTTGTCTTCAGGTCTAAGGTATAGTCTCTCCTCCTCTCTTTCTAGGAACTCCAGTTCCAACAACATTTGACAGATCACAGACTGTTCTTAGAACTTCTTTTGGGAAACTTGGTTTGCATTCACTGATGCAAGCTAAATCCCAAAAGAGTTAATATATAGACATTTATACTATGGATTGAAAAAGGGCTTCCCTGATAGGGCAGTTGGTAAAGAATCTGCCTGCAATGTAGAAGACCCCAGATCTATTCCTGGGTTGGGAAGATCCCCTGGAGAAGGGATAGGCTACTCTCACCAGTATTCTTGGGCTTCCCTTGTGGCTCAGCTAGTAAAGAATCTACCTGCAATGCAGGAGACCTGGGTTTGATCCCTGGGTTGGGAAGATCCCTTGGAGAAGGGAAAGGCTACCCACTCCAGTATTCTGGCCTGGAGAATTCCATGGACTGTATAGTCCAAGGGGTCGCAAAAAGCTGGACACAACTGAGTGACTTTCACTTCACTTCACTTGGACATGGTACTTTGATTATTATTTTAGAGAAAAATGAATTGTCTGCATTGAATGCAGTAGCTTAATAATGTTGCATGATAATTGGATAACTGTTATTAATCTAACAGTCCATATTTGTTGGACTATTTAATAGTCCATGGACCCCATGGACTGTTTAATATCTGTTATTAAACAGATAATAATCTAACAGTTTTCTGTTAGATTACTCAAGTTGACTGGCAAACTAAATGGAGCACATTCAGAATGGAACAGTTTTGGAAGGCATTTGCTGCCAAAGATTCCTCTGTTGTCCAGGGGTTTCTAACACTTGATTATAGAGAATTTCTTCCGGTGATGAAATGATGAAATCTGTGCCAAAACATTTTTGAGGGGATGCACGAGAGAGAGAGCATAAAAGAAGGGATACTTCATGGGTAGTTGAGGTTTATTTTGCATGATTTCCTGTTAGGAATGCAGAGGAAGAGAGGGGTGGGTAACCATTCACAGAGAGGAGTGAACATTAAAAAAAATATAAGCTCACTCTTAGCAATTGTACTAAGTCAAGCCTCAAGGTAAGTTCACAAAATCTTGTTTCATTAGAAATGAGTTGGGAATCTCAGTTGTGGCTTCTGTGATTTTATGACCACAAAATAACAATTTAAAACTTGTGGAATTGATCAGTATGTTTTGGCTACATTGAACCAGACGCATTCATTTATTCATGGCAAGAAAAATTTATTGAGCATTCTACCTTGTGTTTGGCATTAGAAATGCATTGATTGTTGTTTAGTCTCTAAGTTGTGTCCGACTCTTTTGCCATCCCCTGGACTGTAGCCTGCCTGGCTCCTCTGTCCGTGGGATTTCACAGGTAAGAATATTGAAGTAGGATTGCCATTCCCTTCTGCATAGAAATGAGTAAATTAAGGGAAAAAATATACTCTCAACTTTCTTACAGTTTACTTGGGAAAACAGTCATAGTCACTCACATACACATAACACAACCCAAGGGTCCTCTTTTCTCCATGTTCTCACCACTGCTTGCTATTTGTAGTCTTTCCAAATAGGCATTCTAACAAGTGTGACCTGATAACTTGCTGTGGCTTGATTTGTGTTTCCCTGATTCTTAATGATGCAGAGTATCTTTTCATGTACATACATGTTGACAATCTGTAAGTCTTCTTGGGAAAAATATCTATTCAGATCTTCTTCATATTTTTTCAAACTAATTGCTTACTTTTTTCCTATTGAATTATATGACTTCTTTGAATATTTTGGATATTAGCTCATTAGCAGATATATTGTTTCCAAATAATTTCTTCCAATAAATATAATACCATTAGAAGGCAAATGACTTTGTTTTTTGCAGATATACAATATATATTATTTCTTATTTAAGAAAGTATCTTTATAGTCATAAACATCACAAACAAAAATATGACTATTCATTTTCCACTATTTATAATAGCTTCTGTGAGAAAAATTTTAATTGTAATTTACTTTATTTACAATAGTGTATATAGTATCAGTTCAATTCAGTTCAGTCGCTCAGTTGTGTCCGACTCTTTGTGACCCCATGGACTGCAGCCCACCAGGCTTCCCTGTCCATCACCAACTCCTGGAGCTTACTCAAATTCATGTCCATTGAGTTGGTGATGCTATCCAACCATCTCATCCTCTGTTGTACCCTTCTCCTGCCTTCAATCTTTCCCAGCATCAGGGTCTTTTCAAATGAGCCAGTTCTTGACATCTTTGGTGGCCAAAGTACTGGAGTTTCTGCTTCAGCATCACTCCTTCCAATGCATATTCAGGACTGATTTCCTTTAGGATGGACTGGTTTGATCTCCATGCATTCCACGAGACTCTCAAGAGTCTTCTCCAACACCGTAGTTCAAAAGCATCAATTCTTCAGTGCTCAGTTTTCTTTATAGTCCAGCACTCACATCCATACATAACTACTGGGAAAACCATAGCCTTGACTAGACGGACTTTTATTGGCAAAGTAATGTCTCTGCTTTTCAATATGCTGTCTAGGTTGGTCACAACTTTTCTTCCAAGGAGCAGCGTCTTTTAATTTCATGGTTGCAGTCACCATGGTGCAGTGATTTTGGAGCCTAGCCATGAAGTGATGGGGCCGGCTGTAATGATCTTACTTTTCTGAATGCTAAGTTTTAAGCCACCTTTTTCACTCTCCTCTTTCACTTTCATCAAGAGGCTCTTTAGTTTTTTTTTTTTTCTGTCATAAGGGTGGTGTCATCTGCATATCTGAGGTTATTGATATTTCTCCTGGCAATCTTGATTTCAGCTTTTGTTTCATCTAGCCCAGCATTTCTCATGATGTACTCTGCATACAAGTTAAATAAGCAGGGTGACAATATACAGCTCTGATGTACTCCTTTCCCTATTTGGGATCAGTCTGTTGTTGCATGTCCAGCTAACTGTTGCTTCCTGACCTGCATACAGATTTCTCAGGAAGCAGGTCATGTGGTGTGGTATTCCCATCTCTTAACAATTTTCCACAGTTTGTGGTGATCCATACAGTCAAAGGCTTTGGTGTAGTCAATAAAGCAGAAGTAGATGTTTTTCTGGAATTCTCTTGCTTTTTGATGATCCAACAGATGTTGACAATTTGATCTTTGGTTCCTCTGCCTTTCCTGAGACCAACTTGAACATCTGGAAGTTCACGGTTCAGGTACTATTGAAGCCTGGCTTGGAGAATTTTGAGCATTACTTTGCTAACATGTGGGGTGAGTGCAATTGTGCAGTAGTTTGAGGATTCTTTGGCATTGCTTTTCTTTCAAAAAGAATGATCTCTGCATACACTATAATGATTCAGTATTTTTATAGCTTATATTCCATCAAAAGTTAAAAGATAATGACTATAATTCTCTGTGCTACACAATATATCCTTCTTGCTTACTTATTTTACAGTAGATTATATCTCTTAATTCTATACCTCTGCTTTAGTATCTTGACTATTGTAAATAGCGCTGCTCTGAATATAATAGGGTACATATATCTTTTTGAATTAGTGTGTTTATTTTTTCCAGATATATGCCCAGGAGTGTAATTACTGTATCATATGGTAGTTCTATTTATAGTTTTTTGAGGAAACTCCATACTGCATCAGTTTACATTCCCACCAACAGTGTACAAGAGTTCCTTTTTCTCCACATCTTAGCCAATATTTTTTGATGATAGTCATTTTGACAGGGGCGAGATGATCTCATTGTTGTTTTTATTTGTATATCTCTAATAATAAGTGATGATGAACACCTTTTCTTGTACCTGGTTAGTCATTTGAAGGTTTTTTGAAGCTTGTCTGTAGAGGTTTTCTGCTCCTCTTTTGATTGGGTTATTTGTTTGGTTTCTTTCTTTTTCTTTTTTGGTATTGAGTTTTATGGGATGCTTATCTTTCTTACAGCCTTGGTTTTACAGATGTCCTTCTGTCGGTTAGCAGATAATTTTCAGTGAGAATAGTTCCATGTAATAGCTCCAAATGCATCCAGTACTTCTGATGTAGCTTTAGGAATAGGTGAGTGTCACGTCCTCTTACTCTGCCACCTGGATTGATTTCCACAAGCAACTTTTACTTTGCCACCTTGATATAAAGTCACCCTGAGGGTTTCAAACAAGCATGACTTTGGATAGATTAACTTCAGATCACAAGTGTTGTTTGGAAATGAGAAAGAAAGATGCTAATTTTCATAACAAGAGTTTGCCCTCTTCTTGACTATTAGAAGATTTTTGGTGTGCATTTCTGTTTTTGAACCCAAGCAATCCCTGGTTTTCTTCAGCTGTTGATCCTAGTGGATAAAGGTACTCTAAATTGATTTATGTTCTGAAATAGAGCCAACTTTATTTCTTGTTAATACTGACATTGAGGTATTGCATTCAGAGCTGTGTCCCACAGAGGGCCTTCCTTCTCAACTGCCTACCCAGTACTCAAGGCTTCAAACACTAATACTTACAAGAATTTGGCTACCTTTCTTAAAAGGCCACGAGAACAACTCCCAGATGCGGTTGTGAGAGAATGAGGAACACTGTCAGTAAGGGAGTTCAGGGAAGTTCTAAACATACTGGCCTTCAGATTCACGTATTCATGCATCCAAACTCATCCTATAGATGTCTGTCTTGGCCCGGCTGTGGTATACCCAACTTTGTAGAAATGGAAACTTACACTTGGATACACTTGTTATTTAACATTACATTTGACATAGATAATTATTATATCCCATCCCCCTTTTAGTTGCTTCTCCTAGAGTCAGTGATGCCTCTACAATATCATTTTTTAGAGTGTTCTCAGTGTTCCCACATAGATGACAAGTGTTCTGAACCCCAAACAGTGAGGAGATACTGGAGAAATCAAGGCAAGCAAGGTTCTACAGTGAGGGACTCTCAGAGCTAGTCCATGCTGATGGGCACTGTAAACGTTCTAGAGACAGACAAGGCATGTCACAGTTCCCCAAATTAGATTAGGATTGGGAAATACCACCCTTGAGAGTAATGGATCAGGTCTCGCTTTCAAGTTTTGCACTTTTGTAGCTGTGGTAGCTGCAGAAACTAGCCGATGTGAAGTTCTATACCGGGCATATTTTTCCAGAGAGCTTTTTCTGACATGTACTCATGGCCAACAGTCCTTCCCCATCATTCCAGAACAGAACATCTTTTCCTCCAGCAAATTATATTTATTATTTCTCTCTCATTTATCACTTCAATTCATACTCATAGTGGCTTCGATGTCTATTACCCCATCTGCATTACAAGTTTCCTTAATATATATGGACCAGGCATCATTTATCTTTGATCCTTAGTGAGGAGTTTAGAAACTGACAAACTGTGGGTCAAATTCAGTCTTCAGGTGAGCTTAGGTTGCCTTAAAGGGTATCATAAAAATAATAAAATATTTTTAAATTAGCTGACAATATCAGAATTTGAAAGACTTTTAGCTTTCCTTGAACATCTAGAAGAGTTGGCAGGTATAGATTGGCATTCCTAAATGGCAAAATTTGCAGAAGCTGAATAGTGAATGCCTTCCTTAGGTAAGGCATGTGCTATCTTGTACAGCAGGTTTCCACTGGTCTGCATCTTAAATTTGTTTCCTGTTCTTCTCTTGAGTGTACCTGAGTGGATGACCCTTATTCTTGAGCTTAGCTAATTGAAAGAAATATACTAGATTCTCAATAAATAAGAGTTAACTTGTTTAAAATTGAAGTGTGTCTTAGTTTAAGTTCTCCCAGAAGCTGACCCACAGACTAAGATTAAAATTCAAAGAGTTTCTTTGAGATGTGAAGGAAATACCTGTGAGCAAGTGAGAAAGTAATTTAAAGAGAAGAAAAAAGGTTGCTTTTGGCCAGCCACCACCTGCAGGTAACTAGAGATTGATCCTTCTGGGAAATTCTGGGGGGTGGAGGGAGTGGAAAATATACACTTTAGAGTTATCTTAACTGAGAGTCTAGAGAACTGGAATATTCTACCAACTCCTATCAGTCAGACCCCAGGGGATATAATTTTTCAACATATTTATTCTGTAACCCAGATAAACAGAGCAGCTCTCTGGGATTCTGAGAAAAACCTTCAGTATACAGACATTGATTTAGCATTTGGCAATCAGACAAAAGAGGCTGGAATGGCAAAATTCTTAAACCATCACCCTGGCACTGACAATGACTCCAACAAAGTGATTTAAATTGGCTGAAGAAGAAAAGAAGCAAAAGCTGAGTGTCTCTGTTGTGTGTCAGTCATTCAGCAGCGCCCAGCTCTTTGTGACCCCAGGTTCCTCTGTCCATGGAAATTTTCAGGCAAGGATACTGGAGTGGCTTGGCATTTCCTCCCACGTCAGAAACTCTGCGTCATCTTTGTTAGCTGCATCTCTGTTAGCTTTCCACAAGGGAAGCTCTGCACCATCTCTGTTAGCCACAGGTAAAACCGATTTAAACTCATAAACATATAGTTAATAATTACATTTGTTCCTTCTCGCAATCCATGTTCCTGATATAAATCACAACATAAAATTATGAAGTTTGGGAACTATAAAAAGTACTTTATTTATATGTAACTCTCATTCAGAAAATTGCACAAAGTTGAAATGGAAGCTTATGTCTGCATGAACTTTTCTTTCTTATATATCTATGATAAACTTAATTTTTCTTGAATATTAAAACTTGCCAATTATTATGAAACTGAAACAAACAAAAACCACGGCATGACTGGGAAAATTATTTTTTCTGTTCTATCTAGAAAGACCCCTAAGCTGTTCTTTTTGTTTCTTTACTTTCCTTCCAGACTTCCAAAATTTCATTTTAACTTGATCACATAAGGATGACAATGTCCATTGCAGATCAATCCCCAGGGTGACAGGAATCTTGAGTACCTTTATATATGGCTCTGTCCAGAATTCATATGGAAATTTAAAAAATCATTGTCTTTATTGATGTTATACTTTTGCAATCTCATTCAATATTTTTAAAACTAAGTTAATTTACTATTGAAAATTATTCTAAGTTAAAAGGAAAAACCATTCAAGATCATGAAAGTGTATTCCACTGGTAAACGATGTCTGTGCCTTGTTCTGTTGATTGAAATGTATTACTTTCATAAACAATCATATAAACTTCAAGACAGACCTGTCTGCTTTCAGAGAGGGGAGAGGAATAATCAAATCGAGCTCCCTTAGGAATTCAGAAACAGCAGAAAGTTTCATTTTACTTCCCTGTCAAGTGGGAATATAGTTAACTTCTGGCAACTTACCTGACACATTTGTGTGCCTTTGTTACTGTGACTCTGAGACTGTGAGTTTTCTGAGCTTCTAGAAGCAAGATTTAGGTGCAGATTTTTTTTGTTTAAAAGAGAAAAGAAAAATTCTTGCTATTTTTCTCCTTTTCTTTTCTAAAGAGTATTGATTTCCCCTAGGAACTAACAGACTATCTCTAGCCAAGTCTGCTTTGGAGTTCATGGAGTATTGAAACTCACTGACAAACTGCAACTTTTTTCTTGAATTATTAATGTATTTGTGTGCTATATTTTATTGGAATTGTTTGAAACTTAAAAGCCATACTTGATGCTCAAGATTTTCTTTACTTTTTTTTTTTTTTGGATGAATTGTCCAAATCTAAAAAGATCAGGATAATTAGATGACATTCTTACTTTCCTAAGAAGAAAGCCCACTTTATTATCTTAAAATATGTATGTTTTTATTTTATTGTATTTTGAATGCATTTAACTAGTTTTCTCATGCTCTAGTTTAATTGAGGGATTGAAGAATTAATGTAGAGGATAAGCATGCTCAATAAGGGGAGAGAGATTGTCCAAGCAACATAAAATGAAAGTTTAATCACTGTATAAGCAGGATATCAAAACTTATTATTGGTAATCTGATGCCTAGCATTGCATTTTTATTAGCATAAAACATTTAAAATGTTCACATTAAAACAAATTAAAAAACCCTGTTATTTTTGTTAGGTAGTTAGAATAAGAAACAGGAGTCCAGAATGGTGGTGGCTAAAAGACAAGGAAGGGAAAAGCCCGCTAAAATAGTTCAAAGGAAGGTCCGAGGACCGGAGAGAGGACCTCAGGGAGAACAAAAAGCACTCCTGGCTAGCCCAGTTTACATAGGGCAGGCCTGGGGGGAGGAGAAAACATATAAAAAGAGGAGCCAAAGGGCTGAGGGGTCTCTCTCTCCTGTGTGTGAGCGTGCATTTTCTGTCTCTCTTTCTTTCTCTCTGCCTTCTCTTCACGTCTTTTGGGTCAGCGTGCTCTCATGCCTCGAGAATGTATTTTCCTTTTATTTCTAAATAAAACTGAGCTGTAACACTGATCTGTCTGAGAGCTATAACACGGTCTGTCCAAGAGCTGTGACACGCTGAGGGCTTTAATGTTCATAGCTTCAAATTTTTGTTGTGATGAGACAGAACTGAGGAGATTACACTCCCCTGACATCTAGATGTACAGCCAGTATACATTTTCTCAGATCTCTAAACAAATACTGGTTTTAACATCCATCTGTATGGAAATCAGAATATTATTAGAAGAGTGAATGGTTTCTACAGGGTATGTAGTTTGTATATACAGTCTTACTAAAGGAAGCCTAACCAGTACTAATGCCTATAGTGCAGTTGCTCAGTCGTGTCCGACTCTTTGCAACCCCATGGACTGTAGCCTACCAGGCTTCTCCATCCATGGAATTTTTCAAGCAAGAGTACTGGAGTGGGTTGCCATTTCCTTCTCCAGCGGGTCTTCCCGACCCAGGGATCGAACCCTGGTCTCCTGCATTGTAGGCAGACGCTTTACCCTCTGAGCCATCAGGGAAGCCCACTGATGCCTAGAGTTGCTTACTAATATTTAGAACATAAGCACTTCAAACTGATTTGAAAGTGATGAAAGAAACAGATGTTTCTCTTAAAGTATACATGTTTCATACATATATACTTGGTATATAACTAACTTAGTTTCAAGAAGACTGATCTCAGAAATTGAAGAAGAAATACCATCTTCTACACCCACATCTTTCAAAACAGCAAGTCAGCAAGCCAAGTCAGCTGTTCAATATAGTTAGGCTACCTTAGTAAAGACAGATTGCTGGACCTGGTGGATTACAGCAAGTTTGAAGCAAATCATACAGTTTCTTTCAGTATGATGAATCTACAGTTCCATTTCCATTACTGTTTCATAAAATTTGAAAGCTCTGAAGTGAACATGCTATGTGTCTGAATATCTTATTCTTTCTTAATTGTATAATATTAGTATGGTGCTGGAAAAGACTCTTTAGAGTCCCTTGGATTGCAAGGAGATCAAACCAGTCAACACTAAAAGAAATGAACCCTGCATATTCATTGGAAGGACTGATGCTGAAACTAAAGCTCCAATACTTTGGCCACCTGATGTGAAGAGCCAATTTATTGGAAAAGACCCTGAGCCGGAGAAGATTGAGGGCAGGAGGAGAAGTGAGTGGCAGGAAGATGAGATGGTTTGACAGCATCACTGACTCAATGAATATAAGTTTGAGGAAGCTCTGGAAGATGGTTAAGGACAGGGAAGCCTAGCATGCTGTAGTCCATGGAGTCACAGAGTCGGACACGACTTACCGGCTGAACAACAGCAACAAAAACATGGGGAGAAAGTTTGACGAAGGATCTACTGTTGCACGTGATATACATTTGGTGCTTGATTAATATTTGATTCTGTCCTCCTTTTGAACTCCTAAAGTAATCAATAGCTAATGAGACAAATACGCTACGCTTGGAGATAAGGACTTACAGTGTGTTAAGTGCTGGAAGATAGGAACGGGTACAAATAAGCACTAAGAAGGGAATGCCTAACTCTGTCTTGGGGAATTGATGAGTCTTTCATCAAAGAGTACTTGTTGCACTAAGATTCAACTCTAAGATCTCTTAAATTGAAGAACAATGGAGAGAGACCTTTGAGGCATGAGAAATTAAAGGGTGCAAAACCGTAGAGTTCAATGAAAGTCATCAAGTTTGTGCAGCTGTATAGGAAGAATGAAGATGAGGGTGGTATTCATGAGAGTGGAAGATATGCTAAAATCAAAGTTTAGTCCAGATATGAAGGGTCAAGTATGTCACATTGCTGCTAAATCACTTCAGTAGTGTCTGACTCTGTGCGACCCCATAGACGGCAGCCCATCAGGCTCCCCCGTCCCTGGGATTCTCCAGGCAAGAACACTGGAGTGGGTTGCCATTTTCTTCTCCAATGCATGAAAGTGAAAAGTGAAAGTGAAGTCTCTCAGTTGTGCCCAACCCTCAGCGACCCCATGGACCGCAGCCTTCCAGGCTCCTCTGTCCATGGGATTTTCCAGGCAAGAGTACTGGAGTGGGGTGCCATTGCCTTCTTTGATGTCACATTAGGGGGTGTTTATCTTGTCTTTTGAGCTATTGAATGTCTTTGAGGAGGAACGTTGTTTAGTTTCTAAATTGTGTCTGGCTCTTTGCAACCCCATGTGCTGCAGCATTTCAGGCTGCCCTGTTCTTCACTATCTCCCAGAGTTTGCTCAAATTCATGTCCATTCAGTAGGTGATGCTATCTGTCTCAACCTTTGTTGCTCCTTCTCCTGTTGCCTTCAGTCTTTCCCAGCATCAGGGTCTTTTCCAATGAGTCAGCTCTTCACATCAGGTGATCAAAATATTGGAGCCTCAGCATCAGTCCTTCCAATGAATGTTCAGGGTTGATTTCCTTTAGGACTCACTGTTTGACCTTCTTGCAGTCCAAGGGACTCTGAAGAGTCTTCTTCAGCACCACAATCCAACAGCAATATTTCTTTGGCACTCAGCCTTCAATAGGAATAGAATATGCATTTCAGTTCAGTTCAGGCGCTCAGTCACGTCCACCTCTTTGCGACTCCATGAATCGCAGCACGCCAGGCCTCCCTGTCCATCACCAACTCCCGGAGTTCACTCAAACTAACATCCATCGAGTTGGTGATGCCATCCAACCATCTCATGCTCTGTTGTCCCCTTCTCCTTCTGCCCCCAATCCCTCCCAGAATCAGAGTCTTTTCCAATGAGTCAACTCTTCGCATGAGGTGACCAAAGTATTGGAGTTTCAGCTTTAGCATCAGTCCTTCCAAAGAACACCCAGGACTGATCTTTAGAATGGACTTGTTGGATCTCCTTGCAGTCCAAGGGCCTCTCAAGAGTCTTCTCCAACATCACAGTTCAAAAGCATCAATTCTCTGGTGCTCAGCTTTCTTCACAGTCCAACTCTCACATCCATACATGACTACTGGAAAAACCATAGCCTTGACTAGACGGACCTTTGTTGGCAAAGTATTTTAGGCTATATAAACTTGGGAATATTAGGATCTCAGTTTTTAATTTGCTAAATGAGAGTAACGACAGTACATAGGGTTATTTTATGCTGTTTAGATATGATGAAGCAGGTAAGAGTTGACAAGAGAGTCATAGTGGCGTGAAAGAAAAAGTCCTCAGTATCCAAAGGTGACTGCAATCTATCCCCACTTTGCCATTAACATAATTTCAAGAATCTCTTTGGCATTAGTATATTGAATACAGAAACAAGTTAGCAAGAGTATGGAAAGATCCTGAATGGGAGACTAAAATAGGGCATATATTTCAGTGGCAGAACTGCTAACAGGTAATATTTTTTCTTAGTCACAGTTGTATTCTCCATGCCAAAGAGGGTGATGATATGTTGATGGTTATCAGAATTTGATGTCTAATGCTTTGTTTCCTCTCCAAAGTTGGAGATAGATCATGTGTCAGTAAACATCCCTAAAATCTAGGTTTCTTAATCTATAAATGAGATTAATAATACCTAATGTTCACCCATTTATAATGATTCAATAAGGTAATGTATGAGAAGAGTTTATTCTGTTGTTATTATTATTAATTAATGAACATGGCCTGTCCATATAAGACCCTCTTTGTACTCAAATTTTAACTTCTATTCAGTTGGTTGATGACTCTCTAATGGAGGGGTATTGGCAAAAAATATAGCATGCCTTCAAAAGATGAAATTAGATTCCAAGTCAAAGTAGTCAGCATTTCGGACCATGCAGGAAATTTGATTGTATTTTAAAAGGCAATGGATGGGCTGAGGAAGTTAAGATGGTCTACCCCATCAAGACTCTTGTTTCTCAAATCGCCAGTCCAGGTTTGATGCATGATACAGGGTGCCTGGGGCTGGCACACTGGGATGACCCAGAGGGATGGGATAGGGAGGGAAGTGGGAACGGGGTTCAGGATGGGAAACGCATATACACTTATGGCAGATTCAAGTCAATATATGGCAAAATCAATACAATGTTGTAAAGTAAAATAAATAAATTAATTAATTAAAAAAAGTGTTTCTGAAACTGTGGCTGGAATTGTTGAGATTTATATTAATCATCAATCATCAATAATATTTTCATTAAACTCTAGTCATTTCCAGGGAAGTGTATAAATTTAACATGGAACAGATTTTACTTGTGAATTCTCAAGTGTGAAAAAGAAATTGTTGATTCTAGCATACTGATTTAACACATATATTGATTCTGTAGATAAAGCAAAGTTTGCTTTCCTTTGATGTTTAATACTGTAATTTGTTCTGATTTGAAAATAGTTTTCTAATAACAAATTTAGCTAAAATCATGTCCTGATTTTCATAATAGCAGAGTAAATTTTATGAATGATACTTAGATATTTTATATACCCCCAATGCAGGACCTCCAAATATGTATATATTTTATTGAGTTTTAAAATAAAAACTTAAAACACTGGAAATGTCCTATGGAAAATAATGTTACTATAAAGTGCAATGTATATTTGAATTCTTAATGTTTTTATTAGAGAAGTTACTGTTAATCATTTGAAATTTTGAAGAATCTATAATAGAATAATAATTTCAATCAGTATATTCTCAAAAGATGGTAGAATAATGGCAAACATACTGTGTTGCTATCCTTTTTCATTTGTGTGTTCATCTAGGGAATTATTAACTAAATCATATTGGCTATGGATATTTTAAAATCTCAATCAATTTTTCTGAAATTATTTTAACAGAATTTAGTTTCAGTTTTTCCTTGACTGTTAGATTTAATGTTATTAATATGTCTCATTTGGTTATGATGTCCTCTATGAATCAGTTTTTACAAACCAGAGGCAGAGAAGAAAGTCTAAAGGTTCCCTTCCTTCCTGGACCCTTGATTCTTTGCTTATCTTCTTCTTTGCCTTAACTCCTTGCAAATGTTGCTAATAGTAACCAAAAAATAAGATTTAGAATTTCTCCTTGCTCTAGTCTCTTCTGTAATGGTGGCTTATCTAAGAGAGCTAGAATGTGGGACTCACTGTTTATGTTATATTATTATCAGTAATTCTCAATGAGACTTTAATTGCCTTAATTTCTGTTCTGAATGTAGAGTCTGGGATGTGTGCCAGAAGTTCTTTTGTTGAAAATACTAATAAAAATATATTCAGGTTTTGATTTTGCAAACATGCCTCTTGTTTAATGGTTCACTGAATGAAATGTTAGGGAATTATATATTTTGTTATCTTCACTTTTACTGTAAATTCTAATTGCAAGGCTTCTTGTTGAGGAGACTGGCTATAATTCAATAAGAGGTAAGCAAAGCATTTTCAAAAATTACTTTACCAAATTTATATTTTAATTTGCATCTTTTTTCTTAGTCCTTGGTGCTGATAAATTATCTCACAGTGAATGACAACCTAGCAATGATGAAGTTTCCAGAGGCAGTCTATTTCTTATTTTAATTTCTTTTAGACAGTTGATCATGTACTATTTAATATTTAACTCTATTTCAAAATAGAAAGTTCATCATAAAAATTCATTGTAAAGTCACTGAAAATGTAGAAGTTGGGAGTTGTCAACATTTTAGATATCTAAAGGGATAATTTTATAGCTAACTCACTTTCTAGAGCAGAAGGGTTTCTAAATACCTCCCCTCAATTGGATTTTACCGTATCAAAAGCCAGTCTTCACTGATTTCTGAGCTATTCTTTTGAGAAATGTGCTAAACCAAGGATAGGAAAAAAAAATCATAGATTAAAACTGGGGAAACTTTAATGCAGAAAAAATGCATTTTTATATATAATCTTAATGAAATATATTTTATATATCGTATATTCACCCACTGCAAGTATACAGTTCATTTTTCAGTAAATTTACAAATGATGTAAGCATCACAGCAAATCAGTTTTAGAATATTCCCGTCACCCCAATAAGATCCCTCAACTTCACTAACTGTTAAACTCTGTCCCCCACACTCCCTACCCCCTACCATCTTAGGCAACCGTTAATCTGTTATATGTCTCTATAAATTTGCCTTTTACGGACATTTCACATAAAAGCAGTAATGCTATATATGTTCTCTTGTTTCTGGCTTGTTTCTCTCAGCATGATGTTTTTGAGGTTTGTGCATAGTGTCGTAGGCATCAATGGTTTGTTTCCTTTTATTACTGGAAAGTGTTCTGTCACATGGATGCAGTACTTTCTATCTCCATTCATCAATTGAGGTGCTATTTAAGCTTTTTCTAATTTTTGTCTCATATATATATGGCTGCTAAGGACATTTGTGTGCAAGTCTTTGTATGAATATATATTTTCCTTTTTTTTAGACAGATATCTAAGAGTGGAATTCTTACGTCCATTTGCCACTAAGGCGAATACATGTTTAATTTTTAAGAAACTCTCAAATTGTTTTTCTTAGAGTGGCTACATCATTTTAAATTCTCATTAGCAACGTATGAGGGATTTCCTTTCTCATATTCATTTGTTATTGAATGCCAATCTCTAATAGCAGTTCTAAGGGATGTGAAATGGTTTCTAATTGTGGTTTTGATTTGCATTTCCTAGTAACTAATGAAGCTGGGCATCCTTCCTTATACTTGTTAACTATTTGTATATCTTCTTAATTCAAATGTATATTCAAATCTTTTACCTACTTTTTAAAAAAATTTTCTTATTATTGAAATATATTCTCTGTAGGTTAAAATATGAACTCTTTATCAAATACGTATTTTACAAGTATTTTTTCTACTCTGTTGCTTATCTTTTTTTCGTTTTGTTAATAATATCTCTTCAAACACAGATGTGGTGAATTTTGACAAGGTCAAATTTATCATTTTAAAATTTAATTTCCTGTCCTTTTGGTATCATATCTAAGAAATCTTCGCTTTATCCGAGATCTTGAAGATTTTCTCCTGTACTAGATTTCCATGAATTCCATAACAAGTTGCCACAAAGTTATTATAATGAAATTTGGTAGTTCAGAATTCTGAAAAGGGTCTCAGTGAGCTAAAATCAAGGTGTTGGCAGGATTGTGTTCCTTTTTGAAAGTTCTACGAGAAAATTTATTACCTTGCCCTTTACAGCTTTTAAAGGTTGCCTCTGTTGAAATGATTGTGATTCAATTCATCAATTTTCAAAGCTAAAATAGTGAGTCTAGTTCTCACATCACATTGCTGTGATCTAACTCTAACTTTCACCTCCCTTTCTCTTCCACTCTTAAGCCCTTGCAGCTATATTAGTCTTTCCTAGATAAGATAAGATCTCTATTTTAAGGATAATGTATTAGCAACTTTGACCCATAGGCAAACTTAATTCCCTTTTTAATACCTGAGCATATTTATAGGATCTAGGAATTAGGATTATAGAAGTCCTTAAGGGACCATTATCCTGCAGACTCTACAGTCTGTACTTACAGTGTCACATCTACGAAACAGTTGCCTAACCAGGGTCCAGAATATATCTTCCAAAAATTTTATTATTTTAGCATTTTTATTTGTCTTGAGTTCTTTCCCTAAATTTCGAGTAATTTTTTGTATAGTATAAAATAAGAGTCAAAGTTCTTCTCATTGTGGATGTGTAATTGTCCTATTACCATTTTTTAACAAAGTTATCTTTTTCTGTATTTAATTGTTTTGGTATCTTTGTCAAAAATCTGTTAACTGTAAACATAAGAAATTATTTCTAGACTCCCAGTTTTGTTCCACTGATACACATGTTCATCCTTTGCCAGTACCATTCTGTCTTCATAACTATAGTTTTACAGTGAATTTAGAATTGGATACTTAATATCTTCTAGTCTTGCTTAATTTTTTATTTCAACTATGTTATGTCTTTACAATCTCTTACACATTTTTGGAAGATTTTTCAATGTATTTGTAAAAACCTGCTGGAATTTTGATAGAGTTTATGTTGAATCTATGGATCAATTGAGAATAATTTTCCTCTTAACAATACTGAATATTTGAATAAATGAACTTGGAATGTTTAAATCTTTTAAAATTTCACTTAAATTTTGTCATTTCCATTATAACATTCTTACAGTTCTTTTGTTATATAAGTATTTTATTCTTTTTTTGTTTTGTTACTATCATGAAAGGAATTGTGGAATTAATATGCTTGTGATAAAATAGTAACACAGAAATTTTGAAATATAAAGTTGAATTTAATTAAATGAAGAAGGCAATATATAACAAATAATTTGATTTTTTTTTTTTGGTAGAGAA
The DNA here is from genome assembly GCA_006410615.1 of Neotragus moschatus. NCBI lineage: Eukaryota > Metazoa > Chordata > Mammalia > Artiodactyla > Bovidae > Neotragus > Neotragus moschatus. The sequence goes on along the minus strand of SJYA01001028.1, from coordinate 475,964 downwards.
GTCTTTTAAGTAGGTCGAGTAGTTAATTAGCTACCTATATAGTATGAATATGGCTTCCCTGTGGGTCAGACAGAAAAGAATCTGCCTGCAATGCAGGAGACCCTGGTTCGACTTCTGGGTTGGAAAGATTCCCTGGAGAAGGGAATGGCAACCTACTCCAGTGTGCTTGCCTGGAAAATCCCATGGACAAAGAAGCCTGGTGGGCTACATCCATGTGGTTGCAAAGAGTTGGACAAGACTGAGGGACTGACACCTCATAGTATGAAAATAAAATAATAAAATAAAATTTCTATAGCCCAGCATGTAAGGAGCATTTATTTATTTATTTGCAGAAAAAACTGTTAAAACTTGTATCCTCAAGAGTAGTCACCTCATTTAGGATTTCTTCACCATCCTTCCATTGATTCATTCATCCATCCTTTCACTAAAAGGTTATTTTGGGGACCTTGATCTATGTCAGGCTCAGAAGAAAATGTTGGAATAAAACTATGGCCAAGAAACAGTCTTTATGAGACACATGTATGTTATAGACTAAATGTTGTGTATCCTCAATATTCACGTGTTGAAGACCTAAATCTCAATGTGACTATATTTGGAGACAGGGCCTCTGAGACAGTGTTAAAGGTTAAATGACATCATAAGTGTGGGGTCCTAAGCTGGTGCCCTTATTAGAAGAGGAAGAGACTTCAGAACTCTCTCTCTCCACCAAGTGTCTCTTTTCAGACACAGCTAGACGGCTACATGCCAAGGAGAGATCCTCACCAGAAACCAACCTAGATGACACCTTTATCTTGACTATCTAGCCTGCAGAACTCAGCTGTGAGAAAATAAATATCTCCTGTTTAAGCACCTGGCGTTTAGCTAAAGCAGCCTGAGGTGACTAATACAGCGTGCTAAGTGAATAGCTCTGCCACTATAGCGTATGCCATGATAACTATTCATAACTATTCATGCCATTATGGAAGCCTGTAGAGGCTCAGGAGAGGAAGTTGATTGATAGAATGCAAATGCTTCAGAGAAGAGAGGCCCTTTGAAATGGTTCTCAAAGTAAGGGAATGGATTTGCCAGGCAGTGATGGTAACAGTGCAATAGTGAATATTTGTTGGCATTTGCTGAATGTTTGCTTCTTGGGAATTGGTAGTGGCCTGGAATAGAATGGCTAGGGAATTGCTGCCCCCGCCCCACCAAAAGCATTACTTTAGGTAGGCAAAAAGAATCTCAAGGCAAATCCTGGTGCCATAACATCCCTGAAAACAATAGCTCAGAAACCTCCCCTTTCAATTATTTCCTTCCCAAGTGCTAACTCTAGACTCTGTTCTTATCCTATTTTGAGCTTATTTTTTTAACCACTTATGCTAACACATTACAATTAATAATGTCTGTCTCATCCATTGGACGTTTTGTTTCACTGTGGTTACCAGTGGGGAGAAGGAAAGGGGAAGGGACAAAATAAGGGTAGGAGATTAAGAGATACAAACTACTATGTATAAAATAAATAGGGGCAGGAGGAGATGAGCTGGCTGGATGGTATCACTGACTCGATGGACATGAGTTTGAGTGAACTCTGGGAGTTGGTGATGGACAGGGAGGCCTCCTGGCATGCTGCAATTCATGTGGTCACAAAGAGTTGGACACGACTGAGCTACTGAACTGAACTGAAGGATTATACTGTAAAGCATAGGGAATATGATCAATATTTTAAAATAACTTTAAATGGAATTTAATCTATAAAAGTATTGAATCACTATGTTGTACACCTGAAACTAACATTAATTTTGTAAATCAACTATATTTAATTAAAAAAAAAACTTAAAGGAAATGAGACAGGGAAGAAAAATAACAGATTTGGAGAGAAAAGGGGACAGTTTGTTTCTGGACCACATTAAGTTTGAAATTACTTTTGGGTGTTTTGGTAGAGATGTCAAGGAGACAGCAACATCTAGGAGAATGAAGCTCAAAGGGGATTTCTAGGTTGGACATAGGCTAGAGATGATATGCAAAGATGGAGAATGGATATGAGTAAATAGAAAGAAGTGAAGACAAGGAAGAAAAGAGGCTGAGAATGGAAGTCGGGTACATGCCCATGTACGGAAGGTAGACGGGTAGAAGCAGATGACACAGCATGAAGGTAGAAAAGCAGCAGATGGTGTTGATGGAGAAATAGGGAAAGAGTGTGGCTCAGATGGTAAAGGATCTGCTTGCAGTGCGAGAGACCCAGGTTCAATCCCTGGGGAGGAAGGAACCCCTGGAGAAAAGAATGGCAACCCATTCCATCATTCTTGCCTGGAGAATTCCATGGGCAGAGGAGCCTGGCAGGCTACAGTTTGTGTGGTTGAAAAGAGTCCAACACGACTGAGCAAATCTCTGTCTGTCATGACCGTGGAGAATAGGGAGAGGCCAGCTGTGTTGAATGCTTCTAAGGGACTGAGATGAGCTGATGAAGTATCCTTTATATGTAAAAAATGAATGTTGTAAGTTACTTTCCAAGGTTTCCATGGCAATGATCCTGATGGAAGACAGACTGACTGAAGAGGATAGCCTCCAGGCTCCCAATGTCATTGTGCCATTAACCTGAAACCTCTGCATTATACCTAAACATGGACTTGTTTGGTCACTAAACGAAACGAAGTCTCTCAGTCGTGTCCGACTCTTTGTGACCCCATGGACTGTAGCCTACCAGCCTCCTCCGTCTGTGGGATTTTCCAGGCAAGAGTACTAGAGTGGGTTGCTGTTTTCTTCTCCAGGAGATCTTCCCAACCCAGGGATCGAACCCAGGTCTCCTGCATTGCAGGCAGATGCTTTACCATCTGAGCCACCAGGGAAGACTCTTAGTCACTAAGTTATGCCTAATTCTTTTGAGACCCCATGGATTGTAGCCCGCCAGGGTCCTCTGTCTGCAGGATTTCCCAGGCAAAAATATTGGAGTGAGTTGCCATTTCCTTCTCCAGGGGATCTTCCCGACCCAGGGATAGATCCCATGTCTCCTGTGATGCAGGCAGATTCTTTACCACTGTGCCTCCAGGGAAGCCCATAAACCTGGCCTGAAAGTGAAAGTGAAAGTGAAGTCGCTCAGTCGTGTCCGACTCGTGGACTGTAGCCCACCAAGCCTCTCCGTCCATGGGATTCTCCAGGCAAGAATACTGGAGTGGGTTGCCATTTCCTTCTCCAGGAGATCTTCTTGACCCAGGGATCAAACCCAGGTCTCCCACATTGTAGACAGACACTTTAACCTTGGCTCCACCAGGGAAGCCCTTAAATACAAGAATACAGTCTCTCAGAAAACCTCCTATAGAGACACAGAACTTCAAATCTAAGTACTAACATCAAAGATTTCAAGGGAGGAAAGGAAGACAGATTGAAAGAAGAAGGAGGAGGAGGCGGGAGAAAGGGGGCAAAAGGGGTGGCCTTACAGACGTCTCCTGCCACCTACAGATGCCCAGGCATTACAGGACTTTTCCCTGGGCCTCCAGAGAAGGGAGGACTGGAACTTGGCCCTACCAGAAATCAGACCAGACCAGAACCAGAATTCGAGTTCTCTGCCAAGAGAGAGTCTCGAGTCTCCAATTCTCAGCTCAGGCTGAGGGCCCTTCAACCAGATTCCTGCATCCAAGACTGGAGGACTAGAAAAACAGGGAAGGATAGGAAGGGTTAAGGAGAAGAAAGAGAGAGGGAAGGGGAGAGAAGTCAATAAATTCTCTTGTTCCTTACCGGTTGGGGCACTCTGGCCAGTTGTCCACATCAGGAGGAGACCAGGGACAAAAGGGTCCCAGTTGTGGCCGCTTGGTCTGGTCCATTGGCAGGCAAGCTGGCCCCTGAGTCCCCCAAGTGGTCAGGATGTCAGTCTCAGCGAAGAAGAGTCCTGGCCAGAGTCGCCATTTGTTGCAGGAAGGCGGACCCCTTCCAGGGCCCAAAACTGGGCTCTTGTCTAACACTCAGAAATGAATTGTCCGAGGAGACACATGTGCTGACAAAGCAAGAGATTTTATTGGGAAAGGGCACCCAAGTGGAGAGCAGTAGGGTAAGGGAACCCAGGAGAACTGTTCTGCCACGTGGCTCACAGTCTCGGGTTTTATGGCGATGGGATTAGTTTCCGGGTGGTCTTTGGCCAATCATTCTAATTCAGAGTCTTTCCTGGTGGCACACACATCGCTCAGCCAAGATGGATGCTAGTGAGAGGGATCCCAGGCCTACACATCTCTAAATATACTTATTCTATTTGGCCACTAAATCTTGTCTTTCAGTTGGCATTATGTTGATTGGTGAGTCTTATAACCTGAAATCCACTGGAGGAGGAAATGGCAACTCACTCCAGTACTTTTGCCTGGGAAATCCCATGAACAGAGGAGCCTGGCAGGCTATAGTCCGTATGTTCACAAAGAGCTGGACATGATTGAAGCGACTTAACACACACACACACATACGTACATACACACACACACTCACACACAAACAATCTGAATTGCAAGTTTTAGAATTTACTCAAAAAGACAAAAAACTAGGCCCAGGATGTCGTTCTCCAGGATGTACTTTTTCATTGTTGGATAATTTTACAGTTCATCATCTTTAGAATAAAACAATGATTTTAAACTGATAATCACTCACTTTGTGGTCTGATTGCCCTCCATCATTAACAGATTTTGAAGGTGTAGAGAAAATGCATTTGAAGAGACAAGGGGCAACATTCATCGTAGTTTATTTTCTATTTCTTTCACCCAACACGAAGAATAACTTTCTATTGCCCAATTTTGGCACTTTCTGGAAGCCAGAAAGAGAGAGAGTAGATTTTTAAAACTTCTCCTCAAATAACCTGTCTCATGAGTTGTTTATGTGGTAAGTATGATTACCTTTAAGCATGAATGAGAAGAAAAAAACAGCTTTAATTAGCTAAAGTAGTTTCATTTCTTCCTTTCTATACAGGCACATGTTTACCTTTTCTTTTATCTTCTGTTGTTTATTTTCCCCTATCCTTAGTTTATTCAAAGTCTGTGGAGTTAGCAGAGCCAAGGCTTCGTTTGAAATCTGAGTGAGGATTCAACCACAGAGGATTCTTTTTATGGGGACTTGCGGAAAGTTTTTTTTTTTTTTTTTTTTTTTTTTCGTGTTTTCCTTTCCATCTTGGGGACGCCTAAAAATAACTTGCAGGTGGGCAACTCAATTCGGAGCCAAATTCCACCTCTGTTCTTTATTACATTATTTGTTGCATTTTTAGATAGTTTTACAGCTGATATTGACGTTTTTGATTGTTTTCTTCCTGGATCTGTAATTTTCCGAAGTTATTTTATAGGCCTATATGAGGTCCATAATCTTCTTTTTATTATCATTTTAGTTTTGGTAAATGAACAATGGAGTGAAATTTGGACATGGGGCCAAATGCTGTTTTGTTTTTCTCCCACAGTGAAATGGTCTCTCGTTGTTACTTGATCCTGGTGTTGAACATCAAAGGTCCAGGTCTTCTTTTAGGAAATGTGGACAGCAGAATATTCTCTGCTGAAAGGATATGGGGGAAAGCAGTTGATCCCACTAGACTTTGCGATGTTAAATTATCTGCAAATAGATTTTTTTTTTTAATTGAACCATTCAGAAGCTGCAGCACCATCTGTATTCACAAAATCAGGGTCTACTACTATCATTTTGCCAGGTTTCTTATTGCTGAATTCCAATTCTTGAAGTGATCTTGGGAGTGTTTGTTATGCCTGCAACTATAATGCCTTGTAAATTCCTGTTTAAACAAATGCATTTACTCTATTTTTCTCTAATTGAACGTTGCTGTGCACCTCAAACTGAGGCCTTTAATACTAAATAATTAAGACCATAAACTCTGCAAGCGACTATTATCATGCAGCACATGTAGAAGCGTTACTACCAGCTCATTATGATTAATCTGGGGAAGCAATGTGGTTATAATTAATTTCTACTCAATTCTGCTTCCTATAACAGGGGGTGCACACATCTGCTTACACTTAGTGAAGACTTACTACCCTCAGCATCGTCGTCATCTAAAACACAAAAATTACTGATACTGTGCTCAAAATTAAAGAATACTAGCCTTGCACTTGAGCAGCCTAAGAGAACACTGGATGTGAGTCAGGAGACTTTAGTGATATAGCTTAGGGCACGAGAAATATCTTCTTTTCTGAGTAATTTCAAATATTTGGGCATCAGGATCTCTATCTTTAAACTTACATGTTTGAACTGAGTGATGCCTCTATTCCTTTTTTCACGCAAACATTTTTGAGGCAACGTAAAATTGTCTCATTTTTCCTTTTATTTAAAAAAATGGTTAAATTTACAAATATGATGTGGTCTCAGTACAGGGTAAAACAAATCATGCGATGCAACTAAACATAAGCCTTTTCTGACCTACTCTTTCTTTCTCTAGCCCTTCTCACCCCCAGAAGTAAGAATATCTTTAATTTAATGTGTATCCTTCTAGATCATTTTCTATGCATTATATGTGAGTGCAAAGTTTTTAAAGTAGGAAAACTATTATTTAAGCTGCTACATAGCCTTTGTCTTATTAATGCACCATAACATATTCAACCATTATTATGTTGAATGATATTTATGTTATTTCCATTTAAATATTGCAAAACTATGATGAAGTTCTCTTTGCACATTTATGCAGTTAATTCTGCAGGGGAAAACTGACAGGTGAAATTGTTGTATAACAAAGAATACATAGTTAAAGTGTTGAAGCCACGCGTTCTGGGAAACAAACTCACTCAGAAGGACAATGCAGATAGTGGGGGCAGTTTATTACACCGGCAGGCCCAAGGCAGAGTCTCCTTTTAGCAAGGACCCTGACCAGTTTAAGTGTATGTGCCCAAACTCACCTCCCCAAATTTCCTGAAACTAGTCTGAACAAAGGAAAAGAAAGATACAATCAAAGTTAACCCATGATTTATATGCCTTAACCCTAGGTAGTTAACAGTGGACACTTATCAATAGGCCTGTGGTCATACCCCAAGAAGCATAATGGAATTTATGATTCTATTCAGTTACACAGGTAATTAGGGTATTCTTTTAGGCAACAGAGAGTCTAGGTATGAGCCCTGGGGCTCTTCCATCCAGGGGGCCTGGTTTTCCAGTTGGTATGTCTTTTCCATAGATACTGGGCCTATAGCACAAAGTCCACAGTCTGGCCCCAGATGGAGTCCTGCTTTCAAGATGGAGCCTGTGGCCTATATGCTGTATGTAATTTCCACTTCATGATTAAAGTTTGCTTACTTGTTATACTAAATCAGCTACGAAAGCCGGGCCATTGTCTGATCCAATGGTAAGAAATCCAAATCTGGGAACTATCTCCCTAAGCAGGCACCAGGCTACTTTTGATGCTCTTTCAGTCCAGGTAGGAAAAGCTTCTACCCATCCCGAGAACATGCATACTATGACCAGCAGGTAATGGTAGTGTCGGTGAGGTTTCATTTCAGTGAAGTACACTTCCAGGTGTTCAAAGGGTAGCGTGCCTTTTACCTGAATCCCTGGAGGTTTCTGTCTGTGCCAAGAGGCAGCATTGACCTGTGAGCAGGCAGTGCAGTTCTGAGATTTTGTCCTGCATAGGGAAGAGAGGCGAGGAACCAAGAAATATTTTCAAATTAGCTCTTCAAGTTTATCATGGCCTAGATGGGTCGCTTGAGGTGTTTGGCTTACCAGAGTGGATGCCAGCTCCTCTGGTACCAATAATTTGTCACTTGGCAATTCCCACCATCCCTTTTCAGTCTTGACGGCCCCTTCTCTTTGGCTAGTTGGTTTTGGGCTTCAGTGTATTTTGGAGAGTCTAGTGTGAAGCGACTTACCAGCAGCAGCAGCAGCGTTAGGTCAGGTAGCTCCGCCATATGAGAGCTTTGGGGGCTTTGCTTGTCACCCCCAAGCCCTTGGCTGCTTGTTTAGTGGTCTTATCTGCCAGTCTGTTCCCTGAGCCCGGAGGGTATCCTTTTTTGGCCGTCCTCAGCAGGGTATGACTGCAACCCTTTCTGGTTCCCAGGCAGTATCTAATAGGGTCTTAATTTCTTCCTTATTTTTTATATCTTTTTCGCTGGCTGTCAAAGGCCTCTCTCCTTATACAGAGCCCTGTAGTGTGGCAAAAGCATACCTGGAGTCTGTGTAAATGTTTGTCTTCTTACCTTGTGACAGCTGGAGGGCCTGGACTAGGGCATAGAGTTCAGCCTGTTGAGTGAACCAGTGTGATGGCAGAGAGCTAGCCTCAACGATGGTTTCTTCCGTGACTACTGCATATCCCAACAATCATTGTCCTTGTTTCACCAGGCTGGTGCCGTTGGTGTACAGGACCAAATCTGGGTCCGGGATTGGCTGGTCTCTCAAGTCAGGGCTGCTGGCCTATTTCCTTGCAATCATGTGAGGGCCCACCTTCTCCCATAAGAAAGAGAGTGGCCAGATTCAGGGCCTGACAAGGCTCAGTAGTAACATGGGGGTTCTCACATAACAGTCCCTGGTATTGAGTAATCTGGGATATTGACAGCCATTTATGGAGGTCCCATCGCAGGAGACTGCTGACCTCATGCGGGACTTTTACGAACAAATCTTGGACCATATCAACTTGGTTGCTTCCCGAGCCAGTAAGGCAACTGCAGCGACTGCCCATAAGTGTCCCAGCCACCCAGTGGCAACACTGTCCAGCTGATTAGAGATAAGTCACAGGTCTGTCCCATGTCCCCATAGTCTGGGACAACACTCCCATAAGCCACCTTGTCCTTTTCAGTCACGTAAAGAGTAAACGGCTTAGCAAGGTCTAGCAGGCCCAAGGTGGGTGCTGATGTAATTGTACCGGGTTTAAGTTCTATTACCAGTGGGACTTGTTTTGCAAGCCTGGAGGGGGTGGGGAAGGAGGGTGGTCTTCCACTCAGACCTCAGGGAATTGTTGAGTTAATTCTGTCTCTTGACTGTTTAGCCCGTCCAGTTTCCTTTCTGGGAGACTGCAACTTCCATTCATTGAAGCCTATATGCTGTATGTAATTTCCACTTCATGTTTAAAGTTTTGCTTACTTGTTATACTATATCAGCTATGAAACCCAGGCCATTGTGCGATCCAATGCTGGTAGGAATTCCAAATCTGAGGACTATCTCCCTAAGCAGGCTCCAGGCTACTTTTGATGCTCTTTCAGTCCAGGTAGGAAAACCTTCTACCCATCCCGAGAACATACATACTATGACCAGCAGGTAATGGTAGTGTCGGTGAGGTTTCGTTTCAGTGAAGTCATACAGCACATAGGCCCCAGAGTTCTGGGATGTGGGAAGGAACCAACTGGACACTTAAAGAGACACTCTCCAAGTGGATCTTAGAGACTGACTATTCCTGGGTGGACTTGTTTCTGAAGGCTCGGCTCAGACTCAGGATGATCCCGCAGTCCCATGGCTCTTCTCCGTACAAAATTGCGTATGGGAGGCCCCCTCCCTAATAAAACAAGTGTCAACAAATTTGCCTCAGGTAAGGGGAGATGAGATTTCACAGCAGATGGAACAACTGGGTAAGGTAATAAATCAGGTAACTAAGTTTGTACAAGAAAGGGTGCCATTCCCCCTTGGGGAAGAGATTCACGAATTTGTGCCTGGGGATCAGGTGTGGTCCAGGGCTGGAAACATGACTCCTTGGCCCCACATTGGAAGGGTCCATATACTCTTGTTCTTACCAGCCCTACTGCAGTTAAAGTTGCAGGTGTCACTCCCTGGATCCTCCACATGAGGGTGAAGAGAGCATATCACGCAGACCCAGAGGACGCTGAGCAGACTACACAACAGGACCCCACTGATCCTCGTGAAACCAAGATCATTTTAAAGAAGAAACAGAGATGAAGTTCTACAATCAACTGCTGCTACAAGGACTTGCTGGTATCATCTTGAGACTAACTATAGTTTCAGTACAAAGAAGGACCTGTGGTATAATTAAAGTTGAATGTTGTGAATATATTCCTGATTTATCTGGCTATATATCAGCCACCCTAGATGACATGAAATATCAGGTAAAAGTTATGTCTGATGATAATCTTCCTTTTTGGACTTCAGTCCTATCTTGGGTGAAGGGTGATTGGTGGAAAACTATATTTACCATTGTTATAGTTGCCTTGATAGTTCCGTTTTGTGGAGCCTTTGTTTTACAAAGGTTGATGTCGTTCTCCTAAATTGGAGGTCAGAGAGTCAGGGTGCAATATATCCCTATGAATGATGCTCATACTATGAGTTAAAAGCATCAAGAAGGGGGGAATGAAGGAGGAAACGGACAGAACAGGCTCCATCTTGAAAGCAGGACTCCATCTGGGGCCAGACTGTGGACTTTGAGCTATAGGCCCAGTATCTATGGAAATGACATACCAACTGGAAAACCAAGCCCCCTGGATGGAAGAGCCCCAGGGCTGATACCTAGACTCTCTGTTGCCTAAAAGAATACCCTAATTATCTGTGTAACTAAATAGAATCATAAATTCTATTATGTTTATTGGGATATGACCACAGGCCTATTGATAAGTGTCAACTGTTAACTACCCAGGGTTAAGGCATATGAATCATGGGTTCACTTTGATTGTATATTTCTTTTCCTTTGTTCAGACTAGTTTCAGGAAATTTCGGGAGGTGGGTTTGGGCACATACACTTAGGGTATATAAGGTGTTCAGAAAAACTGGTAAGGGTCCTTGACAAGAGGAGACTCTGCCTTGGGCATGTCGGTGTAATAAACTGCCCCCACTATCTGCATTGTCCTTCTGTGTGAGTTTGTTTCCCAGAACGCATGGCTGCAACATTTGGTGCATAGGCCGGGAAACTCCTCACTTTGAGGAGACAAGTCCCATTGGGACTACTCTGAGGCCTTGAAGCTCGAATCTTCTAGAGTGGGGAAGGCACCTCGCCCTTCTGGAAGGATTCTGCTTCTCAATGCTCGGAGCTTTCATGTTAGCAGGTAGTGGGTGGCAGCAGGGGAACTGAGCACTCAAGTGAGGAGGAACTCACCTGGTAGGGTGGAAGAGGGGGCCCGATCACCCCCCCGGGAGGGATTAGAAGAGGCACAGACCCACAGGAGCCTGGAATAGGCAGGTGGTAATGATTGCTTGGTACACAGGTTGACGAGCTTAGGAAGGAAATTTGTGAAGGTCATTTAGGAGGTGGTGTCCATGCCATCTTCGGGAAAATTATTACCAAGCAATTGCCAGGGGATTTTTAGAAGAAACTTGGTTTTTATGTGCTCATATTCTGCCCTCCCCAAGGCAGTGTCCCATCTGCTATGAAATTCTTGACCCCCTCGGAGTTGTCAGGCTGGAAGGAGGGGTATACATAAGTGAGTACGAATTGGCTTTTCTGGAGATAGCCTGGGACGTGGGATATTTAACCTATCTATAGTTTCATCTGCACCTGATCAAGGCCACCAAGGCAGAATGGACTTTAAAAGTTAAGGGAGAAACAGTCTTGGATCATGTGGTGTTCTGGTTTGTCTGTGCTGACCTGCAGGTGAAGACACACCAATCCCCCTTCTCCCTTTGGGATCTGGCAGGTAAGGCTCTTCTCATCCTAATTAGGAAGGAGGCAGAATGGCAATTTAAGTGTCATTGACTGGAAATATCAGAAGTACATACGGTACTGAGAACTTTGTAGACAGAACAAAAAGGAAAAGTAGAAGAAGGTCCAAGAAGTTAAGCAAGATGGGGGGAAGTGAATCTAAGGCAACTGTATTTCAGTGCATGATTAAAAATTTAAAGAAGGGATTAGGAGGAGACTATGGTGTGAAGATGAAGCCTAACCACCTCCACATATTCTGTGAGGTCGAATGGCCCCCTATAGGAGTAGGATGGCCACCAGAGAACACCATGAACTTAAAAATAGTGGAAGCAGTCTATACAGTAGTCACAGGAGAGCCAGGACACCTGGATTAATATCCATATATTGACTCATGGCTAGGGTTAGCTCAAGACCCTCCTACTTGGACAAGGTTCTGTATCCAGAAGGGAAAGGGAAAAATATTAATGGCACCAAAATTGACTGATGGTAAAAAAGGAGATTCTACAGGATTTGGACGGGGACGACCTGACCCTTCCCCCATACTGGAAAATGACACACCTGCCTCCCAGTGCTCCCCCAGGACAGGAGGCTGCCTTAATGCCCAATCCAGGGCCAGGTGAAGCCCTGCAGCAGCCACTGCTCCTCCGCCAGCTCTCCCAGAGTCTGTACAGCTGCTGTTTCGGCGGGTTCCAACCCAGCAATGGAGCCCTCTGGTCAATGCCCCCAGAATTCCACCTCAGCTGAGCCTCCTAGATTGTATCCACCGTAACCCCTCAAGATGAATGGAAGTTGCACAGTCTCCCGGAAGGGAAACTGGATGGGCTAAACAGTCGAGAGAGCGATAAATGTCCACTGTTAACTACCTAGGCTTAAGGGATATGAATCACAGGTTCACTTTGGTTGTATCTTTCTTTTCCTTTGTTCAGACTAGTTTCAGGAAATTTGAGGAGGTGGGTTTGGGCACGTACACTTAGGGTATATAAGGTGTTCAGAAAAACTGGTAAGGGTCCTTGACAAGAGGAGACTCTGCCTTGGGCCTGCCGGTGTAATAAACTGTCCCCACTATCTGCATTGTCCTGAGTGAGTTTGTTTCCCAGAATGCGTGTCTACAACAAATGAATTGAACAGATATTGTCAAAAATACCTCCAAAAAGCTGCAGGATATATTACACAGTTCTCTGTATTATAGGACTGTTTAAAATGTTGTGAAACTGAGGGCCAAAATTGTGCTATCTCATTGCTTTCGTTTGCTTTTCCATGTTCACTATTGAAAGGAGCTGCAGCTTACGATTGTTGTATTTTTATATTTGTATTTATATTCTTTGCCTGTGTTTCTGTTTTAAAAACATCAATCTATGTAATATTTAATGCATTCTAAAAACCAATCTCATTTCCTTTGCATATTTGACAGTTTTTTTCCCTCAAATGCCACTTTCTCTTTGCCTTTGCTTATACTCATTTTTATGTTATGTTTTGGCTTTATCAAATGGGGTTTTTCACTTTAAAAAAGTTACCAAAATGGATGTGGGTACTTATAGAAAAAATACCCACATCTATTTTGACAGCTAAGAAAGTTTCTATTTTTGGTAAGTTAGATAGCCTATCGTACAAAAATCAATAGTCAGTAGATTTATACAGGACTTAATTCTATACAGCCTATTGTGTCAGAAATAATGAAGGATAGTTTAATTATAACATGCCTGCATGCTCAGTCANTGTGGGTACTTATAGAAAAAATACCTACATCTATTTTGACAGCTAAGAAAGTTTCTATTTTTGGTAAGTTAGATAGCCTATCGTACAAAAATCAATAGTCAGTAGATTTATACAGGACTTAATTCTATACAGCCTATTGTGTCAGAAATAATGAAGGATAGTTTAATTATAACATGCCTGCATGCTCAGTCACTTCAGTCGTGTCTGACTCTCTGTGACCCCATGGACCACGGCTGGCCAGGCTCCTCCATCCATGGGATTCTCCAGGCAGGAATACTGGAGTGGGTTGCTATTTCCTTCTCCAGTGATAAAGTATGAAGTGAGTGAAGTGAAGTTGCTCAGTCGTGTCCGACTCTTTGCGACTCCATGGACTGTGGCCTACCAGGCGCCTCCTTCCATGGGATTTTCTAGGCAAGAGTATTGGAGTGGGTTGCCATTTCCTTCTCCTAATTATAGCATAATTTACATGAAAAGAGTAATCTCTTAAGTTTCTTAATACATCACAATTGGATATGTATATTTTATACTAATGCATTTTTAAATGTTTGATCAAGAGGCAGAAAGGTTTTGAAATAGTTATAGAATTTTCTGACTATAAAATAAGAATCAGGATACTTATTAACCTAGAAATTTGGGAATAAAAATCACCTGTAATCCTATCATCTAGAAAGAAACACACTTAACTTCTTGGTATAAATCTCTTTTAGCTAAGCAAAGGTACAGGAAGAGCAAATATAGTTGCATCCCAGAAATGTTGTTGACCCCAAATTATAGAATCATATACAAAATGCTAGGAGAAGAAGCAGAGACAGGGAACCCACTGCTTTTCCAAGCACTGTCCTTCCCTTTTTTCCTTTCTTCTCCTCACTCTCTCCTTCTCTCTTTCCTTCCTTCCTTTCAATTTTTTTCTTTTCTTTTGATAACTGTCACATAAGAACAGTTTTTCTTTATATACACCTTGAAATCTGTCTCCTAATTTTTTGCTTCTTTTTGCCTGGATTATATCTGAATATATTTGTTGATGAGACAAACATATGCTACTGAGAATAACAATTTGGACATAACCACGTGTAATCTATACTCATTGCTACTTGTGTGTATCCTGTAGCTTATGATTATATGTGCAAGTCTGTGAGGGTGCAAGAAACTTTACCAAGTTCCTGTCTCCTTTAGTGGCTTCCCAGTTGTAAAGAATCTGTCTGCCAGTGCAGGAGATGTAGGTTCAATTCCTGGGTCCAGAAGATCGCCTGGAGAAGTAAATGGTAACCCACTATAGCATTCTTGATGGGAAATTCTAAGGACAGAGGAGCCTGGCAGGCTACAGTCCATAGAGTCACAAAGAGTTGAACATTACACGTATTCCTCCTTTAGACCCCTCTGTCCACAAGAGTCCACTGGTTTGCTATTTTTCCAACACTATATTGTTGTTAACACAAATCTGTTCTGCTGAGAAGACTTCTGTGTTACTTCTTATGTCACTAAATTCTACTTGTCCTTCAGTTCATGGCCACCAAGTGTCAGCACCTCCAGAGAGTTTCCTCTGAGCTTAACCACTTTCACATCCCAATATAGGTTAGATGCTTCTCCTCGTCTATCACTCATACTTACCTTTGCAACCGTTCTAACTGATCATTAAGTGAGTTTCACCTAATTGCCCAGGGAATGAATAAAACACTTACCTGCTTTGTCTGTGCGATGAGAAGGCAAGGTCAATATCCACGTTCCAGGGGCAGACTCAGAGTTGTCATAGCCATGGGGGCTGAGGCCTGTGGGTCCTAGAGGGAATGGTCATATTCAAATACTCTGCACTTCATTAAGTTTCTTTTGGGTCATTTCAGTTNTGAGAACTCTTCACTGTGACCCATCTATCTTGGGTGGCCCTGCATGGAATGGCTCATAGCTTCATTGAGTTATGTAAGCCCCTTCACTGCAACAAAGCTGTGATCCATGAAGGGGATCAGCTGACTAATGAAATTGCTTTAACTATGGTTGTATCAATTCTTTTACTGCAATATTGGGATGAATAAACTGCTTCAAAACCCTGGCTTAAAAAAACACAACCATTTATAATAGCTCATAAATTTAAGGGTCAGTTTTGAATCCGGTTCTGGTCTCAGCTGGACTCATTTGTTCATCTTCCATCAGCCTTGGGTTATGTAGGCTCATCTCAGCTGATCTTGGCTTGGATCATCTGCAAATCTGAGAGTCAACTGTCAGTTGACTGTTTTAGATAGTTGGCTGAGATGACTCTGCTTTCCTGTCAGTATCTTAGCCCCAGGTGACTTCAGAGACTAGTTGGGGCATGTTCTCTTAGCAAGCACAGGAAAGGCAGGAAGGAAGTANATCAGCCTTGGGTTATGTAGGCTCATCTCAGCTGATCTTGGCTTGGATCATCTGCAAATCTGAGAGTCAACTGTCAGTTGACTGTTTTAGATAGTTGGCTGAGATGACTCTGCTTTCCTGTCAGTATCTTAGCCCCAGGTGACTTCAGAGACTAGTTGGGGCATGTTCTCTTAGCAAGCACAGGAAAGGCAGGAAGGAAGTAGCAGATGCATGTATCTTGTCAAGGCTTTGCATGAGTCAAGTCTGGTAAGATCTTATTGGTTAAAGCAAGTCATATGACCAAGGGACAAGCAATTATTAAAACAAAACAAAACAAAACAAAACAGCAAGACCAAAGGAAGAAGAATGAAGATATAGGGGAAGGGCAGAGCTGGACCACCAATGCACTAAGTCAAAATCAGCAAAAGATCAGAGTACCTGCTAGAAAATATGGAACTGAGAAATTTGTGTTTCTGAACAGTGTGAGGTCTACATTTTCTGCATATATAGATGTTTTTTCATAAATGAGTGAAAGAGTCTGAGAGAATAGTCAGAGTGAACAGGACTATGAAGAATCATAGCTCTCCATGTGTTAATTCCATTCTGTGTCCTAATGTATTCAGTAATTTCAGTGACTATGTACATTTGTTTTAAAATCTTGCTTGAATTAAAGTTTTTGTTAGTTTGGAGAGTTTTAACTTAGACAACTTCATAGCCCCTGATAGAGTTTGAAAGGGAGTGGTTCCCAAACTTGGAACCTTACTTTCTCCCTTCCTTTCACCTTGAAGTTCTGATTCAGGGATTCTTGTTTGGGACCATGAACTCTTTTTCAAGTTCCTTCTACAATAAACACAATCACAGGTCCCACACAGGTTCTAAAGTTCTGCAAAATTAGTATCCTTGATAAATTCCCAACATTTTAGAATAAGTAGAAATGTTCTATGAAAGTGATACAATCTTCTATTTTAAGATAACAAAATATGTGTGTGTGTGTGTGTGTGTGTGTGTATGTGTGTGTGTATAAAAGAGTACTTAAAAATGTTTAAGGGCACTTCAAAATAGAAGTTCTTGAACAAACATTGTAGGCAGAAGTTGTCCTAAAAAGAGCTTGCAGCCTTGTGAATTGATACAGAAGCTTGTCGACAAATCCAGTGCACTTACAGGAGTCATTTATTAGGAACTTCCTTTGGCAGAGAGATCTCTCTTGTATTTCCAAGTTTGCTTTTATGTAAACTAATGACTCTCTGAAGGTTTTACTGAATACGTAAGGTGTTTATCATCTTTAAAACATATGCTAAAGACTTGATTCGTCTTTGTTCCTTTAGGTGCAGGAGTGAGTTATATAAACTGCAGATTTATCAATGAGATTTCAGAATAGCTTCGCTGCTTTCTCTTTCTCTCTCTCTCTTTTTTTTCTGTTATGCAAAAGGTACTTTGAACATGTGAAGATTTTATTCATTTCCCATGGTGTATGATTTGGAGTCATATTTTTGGACGGAACATATGTAGTGCATGAAGCCATATTTTTCTGAGAAAAACACTGACCTTTTTTTTTTTAGTAAAATAGTTGTTCTTAATTCTGAATGTGAATTTCAGAAGAGATATCACTCATGTTGCAGCAAAGAATTATGGTTGTGTTGTTTTCTTCATGGTCTTTAAAGCAGTTTGCACAGAAAATATTTCAAAAGAATTTCCCATTTATTTCCAATTAAATCTCAGAAATGTGTTTTTTTGGACAGCTGTTAAAGCCTAAAATGAAATCAAGCCCATTAAAACAATATTATGTTCCATTCAAAAAGAGAGTGTTGCAGAATAATTTCATTTAATTTGGTGAAAAAGCCAATATTTACTACTTTTAATATACTGTCCTAGGTGTTGAGATATGAAACTGAATAAGATAAGGTTCATACCCTCATGAAACTCTAGAGGGAACAGGTAAAAATTCTAGATATGAAGGATATTGTTTAGAACTAAAAATAAAGCTCTGAAAGAACAAATAAAAGTATCACAAAAAATCAGCAATTCATTTGGTTTTTGAAGGATGAGTAAGAATAACACACTACCTGGTTTCCTGGTTTTATATTTTTTGCTGATTTTGAGAGTGAGGAAGGAGGGAATAATTTCTCTCCAACTCTAATCCATATTGTTCAAGTAAAGTTGATTTAACTCCTGTCTGTTAAGTATAGACCCTGACTGAGGCTTGACCAAAGTGAAACTCACGCTGACTTGGTTCAAATGCCAGGGATTGGGGTTGATGTATCAAAAGTTACGCATACATAAAATCAGAAGCTGTAGTCCAAAGGAAGGCAATGCCTAGCATGTGGGAGTATCTTAACAATTCAGGCAGCAACCAAAGCAAATATTTTGCAAATATTGTAAGATGTTGAAATTGTTTGATAAGATTTTGAAGCGTGTCTCATAGAATGCTTCAAAAATTAATTACAGGGACTTTCCTAGCAGTCTAATGATTAAGTCACTGGAATTACACTGCAGGATGAATGGGTTCAATCCCTGCTTGAGAAACTAAGATCCTGCATGCTGTGAGGTGCAGTAAAAAAAAAAAAAAAAAAAGAAAGAAAGACTATTACACAGTTTCTGAAACAAATTTTAAAAATAGAAAATTTCATCAAAGATATAAAAGAATCAAATGAAAGTTATAAGACTGAAAATTACCACAACCAAAATAAAAAGTCTATTAAATAAACTCAAGAATAGGGGTTAGAGAATAGAAGATAGACTTGGTGCATTTGGAGACAGATCAATAGACTTGCTTAATCTGAACAACAGAGAGAAAATAGACTGAAAAGATTAATGTGATCTACAGGACAAAAGCAATTTAAAATTTGTATCATCAGAATTCAGAAGTAGAGAAGAAAGAGAGTGGAACTGAAAAAGTATTTAATAAATATTGACTTAAAATTTCCCATATTTAATGAAAGATATAAGCCTGCAGATCCAAGTGCTTGGGCACACTCCAAATATGATAAGTGCAAACAAATCCACACCAAGATATATCAATCGAATATCTGAAAACAAAGTGTTAAAAACAATAAACAACATGTCATCTATAATTTGATAAAACTGAAGAAACCATTTGTGATTAAAGTTCTTAATCACACCAGAAAAGAGGGAAACATTCTCAGTCTCATAAAGGTCTATACAAAACCTATTGTTACCATCATACTGAATAAAAAGTAGATCAAAATATAATTTTACTTTTGTCCTTGAAGAAAAACTATTTTTAATACTAAATTCTTACAGAGATAAATATATATTGATAATATTTTTGATGTTCTGCCTTTTTTCTTTTAGATTACTAGCAATTTTATATCTTGCTGTGTTTCTTCCAGTGTAAAAATATCCAACTAAATAAACAGAAGCAAATGGGCTCTAATGTCCTTCGAGGCCAAGCAATGTGCCTGGCATCCTGCCTGATGTTACATATAATGTAGTTTAATACTTATAAATACTGTATTAGTTTCCTATTGTGACTATAACAAAGAACCAAAATATTAGTGGTTTAAAATGATCAAAATTTATTCTATTACTTTGCTGGAGATCAGAGATGCAAAGTTTTACACTTTTGAAGTCATAGTTCCAAGAGAGCTGGTTCCTATTTGAAGTTCTGATGAGAGAATCAATGTCCTTGTCTTTTCCAGCTTCTGAGATGACCTAAATATGTATCACTTGGGACCCTCTTTGCATCCCTCCAACCTCTTGCTTCTGTCATCACATTTCCTTCCATTGACTATGTCTTCCTGACTCCTTTTTATAATTTCTGTTGTGATTACATTGGGCCCACCTGGATCTTTTATTTAATCTAACCCCCATCTCATGATCCTTAACTTCATCACATTTGTAANAATGCCAAAGAATGCTCAAACTACTGCACAATTGCACTTATCTCACACTTACCTACTATAACCACCTGCATTAGTTAAGTGGTTGTGTTAGAGATTACCTATTGTCCCCCAATATTCATTTTTGCTTTCTTCCTTAGTGATAAAAGTTTAGAGGGTCACAAGACAACCCTGGTAAAAGTTATCTATCCAAACTTCTCTGGCATTTAGGTGAGGTCATGTGACTTCCATTGAACAATAAATGTGGGAGCAGATGTGAAGATAACACTAGCAGCCAAAAGTCTCTCGGTAGCATTGCACAGTATTTCTTGTTTCTGTCCCCCTGCTATGGCAACCAGTGAAACCTCGGCCTGCACTTCTGTATGAATATTATACCTTCCAGGATTCCTACTAACAATCTAATTGAAATGAATATCAAGAATGAGCCTTTGGGGTTGTTAGATACTAGAGAATAATATTGTCCACCCTGACTGTGTATATTAAAGTACACATTTGTAGTTGTTTCATTGTTTTGTCACTAAGTCATGTCTGATTCTTTGTGGCTCCTTGGACTGTAGCATGCAGCCTCTTCTGTCCTCTACCATCTCCTGGAATTTGCTCAAATTCATGTCTGTTGAGTTAGTGATGCTATTTAACCATCTCATCCTCTGCCACTCACTTCTCCTTTTGCTGATGCTCCTTTTGCTTCTTCTTTTCCTGATGCTCCTTTCTCACTGTCAGGGTCTTTTCCAATGATTTGGCTCTTTACATCAGGCAGTGCTGTAAGTATTGGCTACTTGTGCAACAGCCTTGCTAGAACAGCTTACTAATAACCAAAGTTTCAAATGGCAGGGAGCTGCTGTCCTTGTGTCAAGGATATGGGTGCACAAACCAATCTAAGCTAATAGGACCCTGAGAAATGAGAAATCTGTAAGGAAGCTTTTTGGGGAAAGGTTTTCCTATCTAGCAAAATATGGTCATTTGCCATTTTCCCTTTATACTTTTGCTGTTATCAGATGAGGATGTGGTACTTGGAACTAAAGGTAGTCAGGTTGTAACCATGATGGGAAGGAAGTTAAACATGTAATTGAAAATTTGTTCAAAAGCTCTGACATAATTGGGCTGCTGAATCAATCTTGTTAAATACCTAATTATGAATGCCTTCATGTAGAAAAATATTGTTTTGACTGCTTTAAATGGGCTTTATACTATTTAAAATTGAAAGTGTATGTTATTTGACATATATAGACTTGTCACCAAATCTAAAATTTCAGGAACCAAATAAATTTAGATGTGCATATGTTTTACAAGTCCCTTATTAACCATCTTTTGTCATTCTCTTCCAAAACTAAGGGAACAGACTGCTTCCCACAATGCCTNGCCTTCATGTAGAAAAATATTGTTTTGACTGCTTTAAATGGGCTTTATACTATTTAAAATTGAAAGTGTATGTTATTTGACATATATAGACTTGTCACCAAATCTAAAATTTCAGGAACCAAATAAATTTAGATGTGCATATGTTTTACAAGTCCCTTATTAACCATCTTTTGTCATTCTCTTCCAAAACTAAGGGAACAGACTGCTTCCCACAATGCCTAGTCTCTTAACTACACATACTCACTATCCAAACCCATTAATTGTTTGATAATGTTTGGGAGATGTGTGTGTATATATATATATATATATGGCAAAATATAAACATATATACATACACACAGCATCAAAGTATAGTTAAGGTTTATTTAGCATACACTCTAAGTATAAATGTTAACTTTAAAACAGGCTGTTAGTAGGTCAACTGGATACTTTATTCATATACATGTGAACATAGATATGACATTTTGTACATTTTATAGTTGAAGTTTTGCTCTAAAATAACTTTACAAGAAATGCTTGGTTTTTTTCCCCTTAGATCAATAGAAGTCCACAGACAAGTATTGGTGGCATAAAGGTAGGGGAGAGAGAAACAGAATAAATCTTCATGTCTCATTTTAGATTTTTAAAAATTTAACTTATCTGTACTCTTCTATGCTACTTTTATGTAATTTGTCACTTGAGTTTAGAAATATTTTAAAATATTTTAGAAATATTAAATATTTCAGAAGCATATTAAAAAGCTGCAGAAAGAAAAAGACAGAAAAGAAACTTCAGGTTCTACATTATAATAGAACAGAATAGATTACAGTTTTTCCCCAAACACCTCTTTGTAATAATACTTTGTGAGCAGACAATGCCAGTTCCAGTTCCAGGATTACTCGGGTTGTTTCAAGCTGCAGGTCCTACATGACCTCCTCCTTCCCTGGAAACAAATACACCCAGAGAACAGTGTAAAATGTTACAGATCAGGGATGCAGTCTGACATTCACAGCCTGAGAGATTTGTCTAAGTCATGACCAAGAGATCACTCAGTTTAGATTGTAGTAGAATAGTATGCAACCTTTCCTGGGTTAGGAACACATACAAACTTCCCTCAGATGCTTGGTGCACTGAGATCCTATGAGCAGTCACTAAATATTGCCAGTTGAAGCTGGTAACAATTTCTAATATTTTTGTCTATTTGTTTAGAGTTTTATTCCATTTCCCTGATCACTTACTTCATTTCTGGTAGCTACTGTACTCAGATACCAGTTCACTGCTTTGCTGCCCAAGAGGCAGCGTGTTCAATCTCTATTTCTAGTACAGTGAAAGTTTCAAACATTGCTTAGCTAAAATAAAAATCTTTTGAAAACCTGACTCAATCCAAATGGGCTTTTTTGCAAAATGAATGACCTCATTCATAGCTTAGTACTATACAAAATGAGAGCTTCCTTTAATTATGTGGGAAGGGAAAATAAGCTATCACAGAGAATGAGACACAGATCTGAGGAAATAAATATAACTTTTCAAAGATAATTGAAAAATAGGCTTAATGATTGCTATCAAAAGGTAAAATCAGAGGAAAAAAGTGTGTTTGGAATTCACATATTGCATTAACATTATGTAATTTAGATGTTACATTATTCTTGAAAATGTTTCCTCCTTTTAAAATACTGATCAATGCTGGAATTAAGCTACATAAATTACGTACTATATTTTTGCAGCATTAAATCTACTCATACTGATGTTGTCCCGTCACTAAATTGTGTCTGACTCTTTGTGACCCTGTGGACTGAAGCAAACCTTTACTGTCTCCTAGAGTTTGTTCAAATTCATGTCCACTGAGTCAGTGATACTTTCGAACCATCTCATCCTCTGCCACTCGCTTTTCCTTTTGCCCTCAATCTTTCCCAGCATCGGGGTCTCTTCCAATGTCTCAGCTCTTCGCATGAGGTGGCCAAAGTATTGGAGCTTCAGCTTCAGTATGCTTTTTTTCATCTCTATAGCACAGATTCGAAACATTTGTAATTTTCTCTTCCTTTCTGGATGCAAAAGTAAACTACATTTTCCAGCCTCCCCTGCCATTGGACTGGGGGGGCNCCATCTCATCCTCTGCCACTCGCTTTTCCTTTTGCCCTCAATCTTTCCCAGCATCGGGGTCTCTTCCAATGACTCAGCTCTTCGCATGAGGTGGCCAAAGTATTGGAGCTTCAGCTTCAGTATGCTTTTTTTCATCTCTATGGCACAGATTTGAAACATTTGTAATTTTCCTTTCCTTTCCGGATGCAAAAGTAAACTATATTTTCCAGCCTCCCCTGCCATTGGACTGGGGGGGGGGGCCATTGGATTCCCTTTTGGATAATGGTTATATGAACCATTTCTAGAACTGGTCTATAAGAACCTTTCCCCTGTGATCCTCCTGCTTTTCCCCTGACTGGTAACCGGGTGTGAAGGATCAAGTAGAGGCCTTCATGGCTCTAGAGAATGTCAATCTGCATGAAACACACAGAAAAACCACATGGAAGGCTTCCCACCATCCAGGAACATCTGCATTAAGTTTGATATGGACAAGAAANAGAACCTTTCCCCTGTGATCCTCCTGCTTTTCCCCTGACTGGTAACCGGGTGTGAAGGATCAAGTAGAGGCCTTCATGGCTCTAGAGAATGTCAATCTGCATGAAACACACAGAAAAACCACATGGAAGGCTTCCCACCATCCAGGAACATCTGCATTAAGTTTGACATGGACAAGAAATATATTTTTATTATATTAGGACAATAAGACTTTGATATTTGTTTGCCATAGAAGCTAATATTACTTTTTGTAATGAAAATAATATTTTAGAGGAAGCTTTCTAGCCTTGTATATAAACTCAGCACATAGGGAAAACTTGTATTTGAAAAGAAAGCCTATCAGTGAGACATAGGCAGGTTAGGCAGAATTCTAAAATGTGAACTGAATGTGCATCAAATTTATAACAATATAGGAAAATTCCAGGCTGAGACTATGATGCTACACAGGCAGTTACTTCACAAAGTTTTTGGGTTAAATATTGGACCTACTTGTAGAGCTGATGTTTTTTCTATATGACTCTCATTTAAGTTTTGTCCTGCCACTGCACAGAAACACCTGTTTGAGCTATTCAGTCAAAACAACTTCCCAGATGTTTCTAGCTGTAGTCAATACCACAAATGGTCTTTGAAGGAAACATAAAATACCAAAAGTCTTTTTGATACAGCCAGTTAACTATTTAAACCACAAACATTGATTTTAAGTACAGGTAACAGCCAGCATTAAAAAAAGAAGTAACTATTTTATTAGGGTAAAAATGATCATGGCTTCTTTTGCTTGATATGAGAGAAGGTGACAGAAGATGGATGAACATAAATCAACTTATTGGGCTGTGTCTTTTAAATAGTTTAGCTCAATTTTTAAAGAATTCATTGTCCTCATTTAATGACAGAGATGTTTTCTGGGTAACGATAGTCAAGAGCACAAAGTGCAGCTATCAGTTATCTATTGCTGTGTCACAAGTTACCAATATTTACCAACTTACACAACACACATCTATGATTTTATAACTTTTGTTGGTCAGAAGTTGGGAACAGCTTAACTGGCTTGTCTGCTTAATAATCTTTCTCAAGTTTGTAACCAAGCTGTCAAACAAGGCTGGGGTCTTATCTAAAGGCACAGTCAAGGAAGGATCAACTTCTTTACTCAATCACATGACTGTTGGCAGAATCCAGTTCCTTGTTTGTGAACAGACTTCAGGTCTTGGTATTTTATTGGTAATTGACCAGAGCCTATGGTCCATATTCTGTCACATTGGCTCTCCAATATGACACATTGATTCATCTAAGCCATGGTGTGTGTGGGGTGGGGTAGCGGGTTACTAGCAAGACAGGAGTTGCAACTTATCTGACCTAATCATGAACTTGACATCCCATTTCCATTGCTGCTTTCTACTCTTTAGAATCAAGTCCATTCTGTTACCTTTACTGTATTCTATTCTCCAGACAAAAGGTACCAACTTAAAGCAGAAGATGTTATATTTATATTTTAGCTTGCAGTCATTCTGTTTAAGTTTATTAGCATAGAAACTTAACTTTCATGGACTTTCAATGATATTTAACTTTCTGAGCCCCTACCATGTTATTCTTATTTATTTTATTCTTCTGGGGGTTCTGCATTGTCTTTTCTTCTGTTGACTGTAGGGGTGGATGGCACTTACTTGGGTCACCTGCTGTTGCTGAGTGACCCTCTGGTGGGGATGTAACAGATGCTGACTGTTCTCCCTAGGCTGGCTGCTTGGAGGGCAGGAAGACAAAGAGTTTTGCCATTCCTGCTAACATATCAGCTTCTCTGACATCCAGATTATGGACCTGGGACTTGTCAGTTCCAGGGATTAGCAACTGCAAGGGATCAAACTCCCAGCTGGCCTGGGTTAAAGAGTGGTGGCTGGGGATCTTCACTAGATGAGGCTTCACATTCCCTGATCTCTTTGCTGGAGAGAACAATTTTGTCTTATAAATTGTGTATATTGCCTGTTGATGGTTATGGGCTGCAAGCCTCTCTGGCACCCAGTACAAGGGATTATGGCATATAAAATGAAAACCCAAGGATATTCCCTTATCATTCTTCAAGTTCTGGGGTATCTAGAAAATTCGCCTCTTTTTTTTTCAAATTCCTTTAAGATCTTGATTAACATTTAATATCATCAGTTATAATTTACAGAGTATTTAGTTGTATTTAGGAAGAGAGTAAGAGAAAATAAATCTATACAACCTTGTTCTAGAATCCACCATTATTCATAAGTCTCTCAGTACACAACTAAGCAAGGTTGTGGAAACCTGTGGTTCTGCAAATGTTCTCTAACAGAGTTCAGCCACTGATAAAAATACTGACAAGAATTGAAGAGTCCTTCATTTTTGTACAAATGATTTCACTTCATAACATGACTTTAACAGAAATCATATCAAGGTGCCTATTGTTATTATCAGAATTTTACTGCTAAAGGATGTCCAGGAATAACTCTCAATGACAAATACATTACATAAAAAGGGTTGAGAGTGGAGTTTTAGTCCTGTTATTTCAAATTGTGACTTCTGTCAGCTAATCCAGTCAAAGGAAAATATGTTTTATAGTGGTTCAAAAGAATTTATTACCTTCTTAAATTAATTAGAAAATATTCTAAGAGGTAATATTGTCTGCAATCAGTCTTAACAAGGATAGAATGTGGACAGGAGTAAATTTGAGGCATTTAAGAAAGAATAACGGACATTGGTAAATGCATGAGGTTGTAAAGATATGGGAGCTTTTTTTTTTTTTTAAGAACTGAATATAATGCATTTTATTTGAAACACATAGTAAATAGAGTAATATTGTGAGTAATTGCAAACTTGGAGATTTATAGAAGGCTTCAAGTGTTTTTCTAGAAAATGTGTTCCTAATTTATGAGGCAGTGAAGAATCTTGAATAAATTTCGTAGGGCATATTTGTCATTACGTGCATGCCTTTTTGAGAAGCATCTGAATATGGACTATAAGACCACAATAGTTGTGACAATAGTGGTTTACATTGTAAAAGGAGATGAAATAAAATTGAATCTGTTAAGCTGGTAACAACTCAGTCACTCAATGCATGATGGTTGAATGTACTCTGTGTGCTGTGCACTGGCATGACTTTGTGCCACATGGCTTTGTGAGACATAGGGATGAATATGAGAGGCACAGATACTATCTTTAATGAACTTGTAGTCTAAAGAAGATAGGACAAATATGAAGAAAATTATGGGAGTATATGTTTATTATAAGATAGATAGAATCCTATGTCAATATAATTTTAATAATTAATTTGGAGTTGATATTAGAGTTTTCCAGTAAATAGTGCCTAACTTAAGTTACCATGTATCTTGGCTTTCCCAGGACTATTTCTATTCATGTCTGTTTCCTGGTATAATTATTACCAGTATGTCCTTCTACTCTCAAAAAACTCTCAGTTTGAACAAAAAATTATCGGATAACCCTTTGTCTATGCAAAAACAGGGATGAGTTGCGGCTATGTAGATAAATGGTTGAGGGCAGTGAATGTTTTACTTGCAGAAAAAGGCATACATGTCGACCTGGAGACAGATGACACTATAGCACGTTCAAAAAATACTAGTGGAAAATTTCCTGGTGGTCCAGTGGCTAGGACTCAACACTTTTACTGCTGAGCATTAAAATTCAATCCCTGGTCCAGGAACTAAGAATCCACAAACCCTGCAATGCAGTCAAAGGAAAAAACCTATCAATAATAAGTAAGTACTATTGCTTGAAAAATCAGTGTGATTGAAAACAAAAGATGAACTGGGTTTGCAGACATGGAAACTGCACAAGCTTTCCTAAAGGACTCTATACTTAACACTGAATACCATGGGAAGTCTTTGAAAGACAGTAGGAGGTGATTAGATTTGACTATAGAAATGCCATTCTGGTTAGCCTATGAATAATGGATTTTGGGGATTTGATTGGGATGAAAGTGTGACTATGGTAAAAAAAAAAAGAAAAAAAAAACAGATAAAACTTTTCAGAGTGATAGTGATGACAGAGATGGGAGGTTAATTCAGGATACTGACAGTGAGAATGGACAAATGAAGCAGACAAACAATGTTTCATAATTTGAATTTGTAGAAGTTGGTGAATTGTTGCAATTTTGGGAGGAGGGAGTGGAAATAATTAAGGATAAGACTTTTTTTTCTAGTTTGAGCAATTGACTTGGTGGTGCCATTCATGAGCCAATAGATGAAAATAAAAACATATTCAAGATATTTTGAAGAGGAAATGATTTCAAATAATTGAATGCAATGAATGAGAAAGAATAATAAATAACTGATGGTTTATAGTTTCAAACTTGAATGGTTTGAAAAAATGCCACTTAGCATATTTAAAATGAAGAGATAGTCAAGGTGGTAATAAGGAGTTGAGATTTAGACATGTTCAGAATAGTTTAACAGGAGGAAAATGTTGGTTTTAACAAAGAGATTTTTATGGGTGATTATGTCTAGTAGAAAATCCAGGAGGATCCCCAAAGACAGATTAGGACTAGAAATATACAACTGGGAGGCATTGCTGTGAACTGTGAAAACCCTAAATGTGCCTGAATTTTCAAAGAAGTCCAAGGGCCAAGATGCTAGGTAACATGATTGTCATAGGGAGGGAGACTAAAATTAGTTACTCAAGCTAATTACTACAATTCTAGCTAAACAAGGGGACTTGGGTTAACAATTTCAATGATAAAGAGAAGTTAAGGAAAACTGCTAATATAATTTGGCCATTAAAAAAATGAGTGACCTCTGAGAAAACATTTCAAGTTGAATGAAGGAGATAAAAAATCAAACATAAAACTTTAAGTGAAAAAGTAGTGGGGAAGTTGAGAGAGGAAATGTAGATTACTTTTTCAATAGAATTTTTCTGTGACATATAGAAGAAGTGAATGTAGATTAATGGCATAGCAGAGATGAAGTGACTTCCTAATGAATGCATGAAGTGATAGCATATTCATAGCCAGAGAAGAACCACTGGAAAGGAAAAGTTTCAAAGGAAAATTAATTGATGGAGAAATTTCCACAGATTGGGATAAAAAAAAAAAAAACATAGTATTTATAATCCAATAAAGAAAGAGGACAGTTTTTATGTCAGTGATTAAAAAGTATAAAACTAGGCTGGCAAAGATATATAGATTTTTCCAAGTGAACAGAGTAAAAAAAGAATGGAAGAAAAGAGTGAGTAACATTTTATTAAATTTCCCTATGAGACAGGTTTGGTACTGAATTTTTTCCTAAGTAATTCTCATAAGAGCCCTTGTAATTATAAGTCTACTCAGGTTAGGTTATATGCCATACTTTTTTTAAAAGGCAAATCTTAGGAACTTAATTAAACAAAGTTTTACTACGTGCTCACATCAAGATAAAATATAGTCATTCAAAGGCTATTGAGTTTCATTTTCCTTGACTAGCCACTGGGTCCTTGGAATTCTCCACCAGAAGTCATATGGCTGATGGACCAGGAAAAAAGTGTTTGTGTAGGACTGAACTTAAAATTTCAGGGGTCAGGCTTGAAAATAGCATGAACTATTTCTAACTAAAGTCATGTTACCCCTGACTCACTGTAAAAGCTTGACAAAGAGCCTTAGTGAATGCCAAGAAATAAAGTAAAACAGGGCTTGGTGACCTTCTAGCATTAACCATGAGANAACTGATCATTTACTTAGAAGTAGAAGGAAATCAACCTTGTTAACTCTGTATATTCTGCTTAAATCTAAATACTTAGAGGGCAAAAATTGTTTTATGTGTGTTTGAATTTCTAGAAAGCCTCATAGTTATGACACATAGTAAGCAATTAATATATATTAAATGATTAATTTATCTACATATATGTGTATGGTTGAAGCAAAAATTTTGTTATTCTTTAAGATAAAATTGTGTTCAGCCTACTTTTGATGGTTATATGTATGTATGTGTAAATTTACGTGTGTCTTTTTATTTTTTAATTCCTAATACCAGGTTGTGTTTCCTTGCCTACAGTTAATATTTCTATGTTTTACTTGCAACATATTATATTTTTGAAATATGAATTAAATATATAGTCTGTTCACTTTTACATCTGTGCTTTTAAAAATTCTTTCCCTAGATACTTTTGTTTAAATAAAATGGCCTTGCCATTTTGTTTCCTTGTTAGATTTTTGTCAGAGGGAAAATTAATTGAAATACAAAATGGGAAAGCTAAGGAAAACAACTGAGCTACTTTGAGTCCCTCGGGTTCTTCCATTTGGACCTAAGTTATTTCCGTTGATGAATACAACCCACTTACTGCTGTTGGAGCTATGGTGGTGAGTATCTTAAAGAATTTTTCAAGAACAGCAAACATTTTATAAATTGTGAATCCCAGGAAAGAATCAGACAAATTTCCTCTCTCTTCCTTCTTCTCCAAGGAGTCAAACAGAAGAAACAAAATTTTGTATAAGCAAAACCAAAAAGATTTGTATATGCTACTTGTAGTTGAAGTAACCATGAGTATTGGATATACATTTAAAAGAAAGCTTTAGAAGCAGGTATTAAATATGAATAAGAATACAAGGCTTTANATAAATTGTGAATCCCAGGAAAGAATCAGACAAATTTCCTCTCTCTTCCTTCTTCTCCAAGGAGTCAAACAGAAGAAACAAAATTTTGTATAAGCAAAACCAAAAAGATTTGTATATGCTACTTGTAGTTGAAGTAACCATGAGTATTGGATATACATTTAAAAGAAAGCTTTAGAAGCAGGTATTAAATATGAATAAGAATACAAGGCTTTAGATCAAAGACACTGATGTTAGAAAATAGGGAAAGAGGCCAGGTATTTTACTCCAGTAGATAAAAATTGGATAAGATGGGTTTAACTGTGCCTTTAAAAGACTGATTTTGTGGAACAAAGCTGCCAATAGGTTATGAAGAGACAAATGCTAGAAGATTCCTCTCCCTATACTTCCCTTTGGTCAACAAACTGAAAAAGCAATGATCCTACTTGGGAAGGTTTTTGTGGAACAAAGAGAGGTCATCTACACAATGAACCTAATAACATTTTGTACCTAAAATACAGGAACACTCAATTAACATTTTCTTTCGTTATCCTTCTCGTGAAGTCATGGAAGGCTCTGGATAAAATTTAGATGTCAATTTTGAAAGCTAACATGTAAAACTTTCCATTTTTCCCTCTTAAAGTGGAAGGATTCAAAGCACAATCTTTCTTTAATAAGGGCTGACCATAAGTCTCTAGTTGCCTGGGCAGTTCCAGTTTATGAGGTATAATTATAGTAGCATTGACTTCAATTCTCAAAATTATCTTAATTAGGATAATAAGTTATATAGTAATCCTATCAACAATGAATATTTAATTGGAGATTTGAGTGTGACCAATATGAAAATTCTGGAAACAAGGTAGGGCTTTGGCAGTGCTGAACTGTAAGAAGTTTCATTATGAGATTATTTGAGCAGCACTAGAAAGTTGAAAGTCAATGAGAGAGATGAGAACGTAGAGAAAGTTCCTCTCACAGTTAAGGATGCTGAGAACAAAAACAGTAAATCCATTAACCTAAATCATGTTGATAGTAAGTGTAGATACAGAATAACAAATTTTCTTTAGTAAAGGCATTATTTTAAAAATTACAATAAAATAAGTTAATTGGTTTTATTCTTTTAAATAAATTTTTTAAGTTCAAAATATATATCTCTTATTTTGGGAATTTAAAAAGTACACAAATAATAAATAAGTTGTTTGTTTTTTAGAAAGTTTTGCCAGAAATATATCTACTATGATATTAAAGATAAGGACTCTATATCTCTCAAAAAAAAAAAAGAAAAGCAACACAAAGCACCACCTTAAGAAGTTTGAGATATGCAAAAAAGCACCCAGGACCTCATTTGCTCTGCTTTGTTTTGAAAGCTAACAGCAACTTAGATTTGATTGGAAGTTGACAACTGGGAAAGCAGGAGGTGAAGAGAGAGAACATCAGCAACGTGGCAGGATGCCCAGTCAGAGGGAAAGAGGTGGCTAGTGGGGGATTTCCCATGGCAGGGACTCTGAAGAACAGAACTATTTAGCTTTAAAATATAAAGTTTTGTCTCTATAATGTATTTTTTTAGTTTATCTCAACATTTCACTAAAAGTTCTGTATTCCCAATAGCCTTGTGTCAGTGGAACTGTGGGAAAGTAAGTGATTTGAAAGAGACAGGAAATGATGCCTTACTAGCATCTGACATTTGGGATTGGAGGTGATACACCACAGGGAAGAGAAAGGTAACCTCAAGAACATCTCAGAGTTCTGGAGAGAGACCCAAAAACCAGGGACAGCTGGCCAGAGAACAGGCTAATTCAGAGTTGGACATGAGCCAGACCCTATTTATCTTAAATATATTAGAGAAAGGTAACTCTCAGGGTTCAAATTCCAGCTCACTGCTTAGTAGCTATATGATCCTTGACAAGTTATATAGTCTCCAAAGCCTGTTTGCTAATATATAACTCTAGTATAATGAGAGCTCTACTTCATAGGCTTGCTGGGAAGATTACATGATATGATTGACTTTAAGACACACAGCTCTGTGCCTAGCAAGTAGCAAGTGGCAAGTGGCTCTATAGAAGATAGCTGATAGTTAGATTTAGTTTTAGTATATCATTTTGTATTCAGTGTATTATTATTTTGTATCTATTTAATATTATAATAAGATTCTCCCATATCATAATAAGATTCTCCCATATTATAATAAGTGAAAGTGAAGTCGCTCAGTCGTGCCTGACTCTTAGTGACCCCATGACCAAGCTTCTCCATCCATGGAATTTTC
The DNA here is from genome assembly GCA_006410615.1 of Neotragus moschatus. Taxonomy (NCBI): domain Eukaryota; kingdom Metazoa; phylum Chordata; class Mammalia; order Artiodactyla; family Bovidae; genus Neotragus; species Neotragus moschatus. The sequence goes on along the minus strand of SJYA01001028.1, from coordinate 443,868 downwards.
CAGGCAAGAGTATTGGAGTGGGTTGCCATTGCCTTCTCCGACATATATCATAATAAGATTCTCCCATAT
>SJYA01001028.1:423318-441593 GCA_006410615.1 Neotragus moschatus | reverse complement strand
GGACTGTAGCCTACTAGGGTCCTCTGTCCATGGAATTTTCCAGACAAGAATACTGGAGTGGGTTGTCATTTCCTACTCCAGAGGATCTTCCCAATCCAAGTATCGGGGAGTGTGTAATGTCCTTGGTTCTGTCTCACCATAGCAAAAATTTGAAGTGATGGATGGACCCAGTGTTACAGTTCAGTTTTATTTGGCAAGCAAAGGAAAATACATCCTCGAGACATGAGGGCAGGCTGACCCAAAAGATGCAAAGAGAAGAGACCCCAGCTCAATTTTGGCTTCTCCTTTTATGTGTTTTTCTCCTCCCCCTGAGCCTGCCCTATGTAAACTGGGCTAGCAGGAGGTCTGTTTTTTTTTGTTTTTTTTTTTACCTGAGGTTCTTACTCCAGTCCTCAGACCTTCCTTTGTTCTATTTTCGTGGGCTTTTCCCTTCTTTGTTTTTATCCACCACCATTCTGGACTCCTTTTTCCTATTCTAACTACCTAACACAAAGATCAAACTGACATCTCTCTCATTTCCTGCATTGACAGGCAGATTCTTTACTACTGTATCACCCGAGAAGCCCAAAACCATACAACAAAATATTATAAATTCCAAAGATAGGCCACCCTCCAAATCTGATTGATAAGAAGTTTCAAGATCATTAAAGACCCATGTTGTTTCCATCTCTTCTACCTTTCTTGAGTTTCCCTGGTGGCTCAGAAGGTAAAGAATCTGCTTGCAATGCAGGAGACCTGGGTTCAGTCTATAGGCTGGGAAGATTCCCTGGAGAAGGGAATGGCTACCCACTCCAATATTCTTGCCTAGAGAATCCCACGGACAGAAGAGCCCTGGCAGGCTACAGTCCATGGAGTCACAAAGAGCAACTAACACTTTCACACACAATTAACTTTCTTGTCTTTGACATCATACTCAGGTAGATAGTAAAGTGGATAAGTGTTTCATCTGGACACAGTAAGGCCCAATACCTCCATCATACCAACAAGGAAATCTTCCTGGATGCCTACACAGATTTCACTAGTTATTGGCCAGATTGATCACATGCTTATTCCCAATCAGTCCCTGGCTAAGAAGCTGGATTAGCATAATTGAATTGACTAGTTACTTAGGATGGGCTGGATGCAGGAGAATCAAAAGTATTTGAGAGTGTCACTTCAGAAATACATTTGGGTAGAATATACACCATGAAAAAAGTGAAAATGTTAGTTGCTCTGTAGTGTCGGACTCTTTGCAACCCCATGGACTATAGACCGCTAGGCTTCTCTGTCCATGGGATTCTCCAGGCTAGAATACTGGAGTGGGCAGCCATTCCCTTTTATAGGGGAATCTTTCTGTACCAGGGGTCAAACTTGCATCTCTCTCATTGCAGGCAGATTCTTTACAGTCTGAACCATGAATATACACCATGGTTCTGCACAAATACTGTTGACTAATTAAAAGAATGAATGAATTAATAAATGAATAAACTGAACTTCTCAAGTCTTTAGTTCAATTGAGCCGTACTCTACCAGGTTGAACACTAATAGCTTAAGAGAAGAGATGAACCTTCTTAAATACAAAGAGGATATTATATACGAAGAAAGGATATTGAGCAATAATACTGTTCAAGAGCTCAATCATTATTTGGAGGAATCTATAAACTGACTGTAAATTAAAACGTGAAAATAAGTGTAGACAGAAGTGAAATTTAAGCTCTCAACGGGGGTAATCCTTCACCAGAAATGGCTTCACACTATTTTTCTTGGATAATTTTGAGCCCCATTGTATTATCTGAAGGAGGCCTATTGAACAGTGATTGACTGGTGTTGACCTAGTGTTATACTCATTTTGCACAAAAACTTCTCTGCTATAATGCTTGGTGAAGTTATACATTGAAGTCAGTCGTGATCCTGAAACCAAATGGAATCATTCACCCTCTCCTCAAAAGTTTTAGCATGACATGTTCTATTATATTATAATTTTGAAAAGAGTCACTTCTCCTGATGGCTAATTATTAGCTTTCAAATGGATGCTGTACAAATTGAATCAAATATCTTTACTTATTCAATACTTACGTTGTCAGGAAATATAATTCCACTTTAAAGGGTTTTGTGGTTTTACTGACACCCAGATTTCTTTGTTCTGGTTTTGGTCTCCTCTCTTGCTGCCTCTGGGCAAACTGGAATGCTACATTATTGAGCTTTATGTTTTCAAATTCCTTGATGTGCATCAGTGCACAGAATAAACATTCAGGTGATTTCCAAGCTTTTTCTTTCCTGTTAAAAATTTTTTTTTAACTTTTATCTAAGTGTTGTAGAGATGCTATGCCCAGAAAGAGTGTTTAAACAAGCGCACTCAAACATTACATGTGAAAGGTTATACTGCATATTCACATTTTGTTTCCCATTTTAACTTGACTACTCTTCACATGTGGCTCTAAAATTTGAATTTGTGTTTAGAATGTTTAGAATCTTTGATTCCAAAATTCATGCATATATGCTAATATGCTAAAAGTGATAGTCTGTCTTCATTGAATCCATCCCTCCAGGAGGTTTGGTTAGATGTTTCTTCTTTCAGCTTCTTTAACACTTCGCCCTTCTCTGCATCACTCATCACATTATATTGCCTGTGTCTACATCACACATAAAATTATCAGCTCCTTACTAGCAAAGTCAATCTGTTTTTGTATTATCAGTTCATCATTTCCTGGGCTTAAGTTCTCAATAATACATAGCAAATAGTAGACTAAATTAATGAAAGAAGAAAAAACACCTATTTGATATTTGCTTCCCCTTAAAAACAGTAAATTATTTTGTCATTTAGTGGGGAAAATATATAAAAGATATGTCTCAAACATCCTATTACTAGATTCTCGAACTGAAAAGCAAAATGATTGAAACACCTTAAAGAGAAAAACAAAACAGAAAGTTGAAGCCATTCCAAACCATGCTGAAAATTCTAACCAATAGTGCACAAAGTATAATTTTTAGTCCACTTATGCACCAGTGACCTAAGTCTTTCAAGTCCCAATGAGTTACATCCTGAAAATCATGAAATAATCAATGCCTCTGAAAATTTAAGGACTTTGTTTTCTAGGAATCTTGTAACACTTTAGATAGGTGGCTTTTTGGACATCAGCTAGTTTTGCCTTTTATTTTAGATTATAAGAAGCAAAATTCCAGAGATAGGATGTGATTTACAAAGATTAGCTCTTAGGAACAAAGAGAGGAATTCAGATGCTAAGTAGTCAAATCATCACAGAATACCCAGTGATTAGAGAGATAAGAAATTTCCTGGACAAAATAGGATAAGCAAATACTGTGTTTCCAGATCACTAAAAAAAGTTTTTTAAGGCAGATGCTGCTGCTGCTATTTTATGTTAAGGAGTGGTCCTCAAGGAGCATGTAACTGTCTAGAGACATTTTTGATTCACCACACTGGGGATGTGTGGGAAGTCCCACTAGCATCTAGGGACTAAAAGTTGGGGATGCTTCTAAACATCCTTTGTTGTTATTGTTCAGTGGCCCAGTCATGTCCAACTCTGTGACCCCATGGACTGCAGCATGCCAGGCTTCCCTCTCTCTCACCATCTCCCAAAGTTTGCCCAAATTCATGTTCATTAGATCGGTGATGCCATCCAGCCATCCAGCCATCTCATCCTCTGACACCCTCTTCTCCTTCTGTCCTTGATCTTTCCTAGCATCAGGGACTTTTCCAATGAGTTGTCTGTGCACATCAGATGACCAAAATACTGGAGCTTCAGCTTCAGCATCAGTCCTTCCAGTGACTATTCAGGGTTGATCTCCCTCAAGATTGACTGGTTTGATCTCCATGCTGTTCAAGGGACTTTCAGGAGTCTTCTCCAGCATCACAGTTCGAAGGCATCAATTCTTTGGTGTTCTGCCTTATTTACAGTCCAGCTCTCATGTGACCACTTAGAAGACCATAGCCTTGACTATACAGACCTTTGTTGGCAGAGTAATGTCTCTGCTTTTCAACACACTGTCTAGGTTTGTCATTGCTTTCCTGCCAAGAAGCAGTCATCTTCTGATATACTGCGTCACCATCCGCAGTGATTTTGGAGCCCAAGAAGAGGAAATCTGTCACTACTTTTACCTTTTAAACATCCTAAAATGCCACAAACTGTCAATAGTGACAAGGTTGGGAAACCCTGCCCTAGAATATAGCTCAGATCACAAATACTAAAGTATGGTAGCTTTTGATAGAATCCTGCTAATCATTCTTTAAAGTGTATACAATTGCACATACAATGCGCATGGAAAGCCACTCTAGTATTCTTGCCTGGACAGTCCCATGGATAGAGGAGCCGGTGGGCTGTACAGTCCATAGGGTAGCAGAATTGGACACGACTGAAGCACCTTAGCCCGTGTGCATGCTCGCACATAAAGTCGTCTGTAGCATGGTGGGGCTGTATCCAGAGGAACTGCCTATGAGGTTGGCATCCACGTATGGAAAAATTTCTTGGCTTCTGTGTCCACATGGGAATGCTATGAGGCCATATTTCTAGACATACTTTAACTACAAAGGAGAGCCTAGATCCGAAATAACATACAGAATCAGAACTAGGAAATCAGCCAGAAATCAAGATTGCATTTGCAGTTCCCGCTCCAGGAATGTTGTGCTCCATTTTCCCATGGCTCGTCTTTCTTGGAATGCCACCTCAAATATCACTTGACAACCTTTCTTAACCACTCAACTTAATTTGCCTTTGCCATCTTCAGTCATTTTCTATCACACTTCTGTTTTCAGTACCTGAAGTAATCACTTTTGCCTATTTAATTGTTAAATGTTTTTCCCCTATCAATTCTATCAGGGTGCTAGTGGTAAAGAACCTGCCTGTGGAAGATCCTCTGGAAAAGGGCACAGCAACCCACTCCAGTACTCTTGCCTGGAGAATCCCATCGACAGAGGAGCTTGGATAGTTGCAGTCTATAGGGTTGCAGAGAGTCAGACATGACTAAAGCATCTTAGCATGCATGCATACAACTTAGGAATTACCTGAGATCCTGCAAGGAAAAAAATGTAAGACTTCAGCTAAGGTGGTCATAGAAACACCAAGGAAATATGATCAGGAGGTATTGGGAAGGTAAAATTTCAACAAGACTTCAACCAACTGGAAGCTGGAGATAAAGAGAGGCAGCAGTTTATGCCAGTTTCTTGTCTTTGAAGGTTGAAACTCATCGAAACTTTTATTGCAAGCTTCCTCTATGCCAGAGACTGCTGTAGGTGGTGAGAATATAAGAGTAAACATGACAGATAAAAATGCTTCTCCTCTTGAGATAATATTTAGGCCAATTTTCTTGTCATGCTTATGTCAAGCATGCAGACTGGATACCATTAACTATGATTGCAACAAGGAGGAAGAGAATGTGTGAGGAAAGAAGAAAATAAGTTCAATTATGGGCTTAATAAAGCTGGGACACAGATTCTGGTGAAGATGTGCAACTGGCAGATGGGTGGAAGAGTCTGGTGCTCAGGGCATACTCTGGGCTGGTTTTACTGGTGGTCCTGTGATATTGAAAACTGTGGAAAAAGCAGCAATCAGGGAGGATAATCTGATAAAGCCGTGATGCTCTTTACCTGGCACGTAGATAAGTGTTGGAAAGGGATGGCATTTATTTAGTTTATCCAAGAAGTATCTTATGCAGAGCAGCTTTCATCTTAGACCCTAAGCAAGAAGTGATTTATTCCTTTTAGTGTGCTTTAAAATTTTCCCTTTTCTTTGATAGACCCAAGGAGGAGAAGGTGAAAATGAGCTGGATCACATAAGGAGAAGCTCCAGTCATCATGTCAAGACACAGTCTCTTTCATCAGAGTACACACCCCTTGAAGCTTCTGGCTCAAGTCAAGGAGTTATTCAGGAGTCCATGAAAGAGGCAGGCAAGTAAGGTCAGTTGCTAGTAGATGGATCTACTCACTTCAGCTGAAGATTCTCATGTAAAAATATGGGTGTGGTGAGAGGAGGACCTTTCATTTGTTCTCAAGAGATGCTGGAAATCACTCAAATCTTTGTTGCAAATTCCTTTGTTCCAGAAACTATTCTAGGTGGTGAGAATATAACAGTGAACACAACAGGCAAAAAATACTACTCTTATTGCTATTATATTCATGCAGAGAGAGCAGATAAGAAATCATTGAATCAAGAAACACATCAGATACTGAGAATTGAAGAGGGATCGGGGGTTCAATTTTAAGTAGACAGTCTGGGAAGACTTTACTGAGAGTGTAACATTTGAGGAAGCTATATATGGGTAGAGCAGGAAATTGTTTTTTCAAAGGAACTAGCCAGTGGCATGGTCCTACATTAGAGATTCAGCTCTTGACTATGCTTTAAAGGCAGAGCCAAGAAGATTGGCTATGAAATTAGATGTGGAGTGTGTCAGAAAGAAAGGAAATAAAAGTGTCTCCAAGTTTTGGTCTGGAGCTCTCCATAGCTGAGACAGGGAAGGCATATGAAAAAAGGAGGTGGGAAATTCCCTAGTGGCCCAGTGGTTAGAATTCCATGTTCTCACTGCCAAGAGCCCAGGTTTGATCCCTGGTCAGGGAACTAAGATCCCACAAGTCATGTGGTGTGGGCAAAAAAGAATTCAGGAGGGAAGATAGTTTGGGACAGATTAATTTCAAGATGATAAAATGGAGCCCAAACTTTTGCACTTTCTTAGTGGTATCAAATGACTTCTTCCTTCTTCCTTGTTCATGACTGTCACCTACTTGTTCTTGAACATCCTCCCACTTTTTGGACTTGAGTGAATCAACAAGTCATGTTGACTCAAACATGATTTATACAAACACTTAGATGAGGATACTTTAGGAGACATCAAAAAACCAGAAGTTAGAGCAAGGTGCCCAGAGAAAGCCAGGTGGATTTTTCTCTCCATTAGGCTACTCCATGATGTAATTCTTTCTTGTACCTTTCCCTAGGCCTAGAATAAAAAAGCCTCCTACAGAGTCTGTTGCATCTCTCGGTAGTATACCGTTATGAGGTAGTGAAGAAATGCTTTACTTTACTTTCTTCTATTCCTTCCTTTTACTTTCATCATCACTGTCCCAAGCTGGCATTGTAACTCTTGCACAGAATCTTCTTTCTATGTAACCTAGACCAGAACAGTTGCCTGAAGGACATTCAAGAGGAGCTGACCAATAGGGAATTAGAACAGAGACTGATTACGGGGCTAGTGGTGCTGAGAGAATTAAACTAGGAATATACATTAGGGGGTCAAGGGCTTCCCTGGTAACTCAGGTGGTAAAGAGTCTACCTTCAATGTGGGAGACCAGAGTTAGATCCCTGGGTCAGGAAGATCCTTTGGAGAAGGAAATGGCAACCCACTCAAGTGTTCTTGCCTGGAGAATCCCATGGACAGAGAAGCCTTGCAGGCTATAGTCCATGGGGTCGCTAAGAGTTGGACAGGACTGAATGACTAACACTTTCACTTTCACTTTCCGGGCCCAGATGATATTCAAAACTTTGGAACTGAATGGCCTCCACAAAGAAATGATTGTAGACAGAGACGAGAAGAGTTCCAAAGTCAAAGCCTCGGGCACATCTGAATTTAGAGCTCAGAAAACGACTCTGAGAAGCAACAACTAATACAGGAGGAGACCCTGAGGGAGTATTGTGGAAGCCACATGAAGAGTGAGTCAAAGAAGTGTCAAGTGATTTGAATATTAATGTGAAATACCCCAATTTTTAATACTAAGAAGAAAGAAACTTGTAAAAGACACACAGAGACCACAGAATACATATAAAGATAATTTGGTCTTCATATACTTATTTGCAAAATGTAGTCTAGTAGGAAGGTTTATGATAAACAGCCTTCCTCCTGTTCTTTTCCAGTAGTGCCAAGACCATATCTTACTGTATACTACAAAGTATGTTTCTCAGTTACAGGATTTCCCACCTGGATCTGAACTTAACAGTGATAGTAAACAGTAATATGGTACTTACTTTGGGCCAGGCATTGTTTTCATCTCTCTGTCTGCCTATCTGTCTATCATCTGTCACATACACAAACATACAGTTGTGCATGGTAGATAATTTCTGTTATTATCTCCAGTAAAATTCAAGATAATTGAATTACTGGGTGTGTAATTAATTTGCCAAACATTATACAGTGAGCATAAAGCAGAACGGGCTTTGGACCCAAGTTGTATGTGGCTCTATGGTCCATGCTCATAAGCTCCAATACTATCTCAGGAATTGTGGGCTGGATGTCTGAGTATATGAGCTGCCAGGATTATATTAGGCATCATCATTTCATCTATATAGGCTCTCCCTTTTCCTGTACTGATTCAGGGCCCTGGTGACCCATGTTCCTCAAATGCCTGGGGAGGGGCATATTGGATTACATAAGGAATGTGGTGTTTGAAAACATCTTTTAGGGAATTCTAGTACACCTTGCCCTGCTCTTGCTTCAACTCAGGGAAAATCACCACTTTACATGGCTTGTATGGATCTCTCTCATAGGGATGGTAAAGTCATTAAATTGAAGTTTACAGAGTATTAAATGTCAGTGGTGTGCTAGGTTCATATCACAAACTTCAAAATGCTCAGCTTGTGGGTGGCTTCATTATTTATTTGAAGGTTTGCTTGACAAATATGTTTTGCAGAAAATACCTAATTTTCAATATTAAGTTTTGCTCTTCTGGCCAGGTCAACCTTTGTGACCCTTAAGAATTGCTCTCATATTTGGCAAAAAAAGTCAGCANTTGTGGGTGGCTTCATTATTTATTTGAAGGTTTGCTTGACAAATATGTTTTGCAGAAAATACCTAATTTTCAATATTAAGTTTTGCTCTTCTGGCCAGGTCAACCTTTGTGACCCTTAAGAATTGCTCTCATATTTGGCAAAAAAAGTCAGCATGATTACTGATAATATTGTTGTTTTCAATTCCCCCCACTTCCCCGTCTTCTGTGGAGAGAACATTATGCTTATCTTACTTTCACTGAAAGAATTATAAGAGAACCAAACTAAGATCTATGCCTAATAATCAACCTGTTCATAATATTCCTTGAGTAGTTTCCCAGTGATTGACGTGAACCTAGAAAAACATAAATTTTGGAATCTAATCAAATCACTTTTTCTTCCTATATTCATGTTCATTTTCTCCTGATATATCCCCTATATATCTGTTTTTGTTATGCTTTCTTCAAAATGACACATTTATACTTAAAGTAGTGTGGAATTATAAAACAGCAATCATTCAATACAATTAACAGCAAATGAAGATCTATAGCTTGGCCTATTTAAAAGAAATCAGTGGTCCCAGTACCCTGGAGAGAGGTTCTACCTCACACAGGACTCTACAACTGTCCCTGATATATTTTGTTTTCTTTTCTCATCAGAAATTCTAATGTTGGCTAGACCAAGAGGCCTAAGGCTTACCAAAGAACTATGATGTTTGGGCAAATGTTCAGCCAATCTTTGGCTTCAATAGTATGAATGATATCATTTCTGTCAACTAAAAATTATTCCCCTGCTCCCCTTCCTTGAATCTGTTGTTCCACTATTTATTTAAAANTGTAAATTGGTACAGCTGCTAAGGAGGACAATATGGAGGTTCCTTAAAAAACTAAAAGCAGAACTACCATATTATCCTGCAATCCCACTGCTTGGCATATATCCAGAAAAAATATTATCCAAAAGGATACATGCACCCCAGTGTTCACTGTGGTGCTGTTTAGGACAGCCAGAACATGGAAGCAACTGAAATGTCCATAGACAGAGGAATGAATAAAGAAGATGGGGTACATATATACAATGGAATATTACTCAGTTATTCAAGTTTTCTTATCTTTAAAAATGGGGATGACATCTGCACCTACCTACCAGAATTTGTCAGTGGTACACTTAACATATTCAACACCAGAGTGAATCATCTTGTGACAATATTATAAAATTATTTTCATTAATAACAATAGAATAAAATAAATAATAACAATGGCTAGAAAAGAAACATAATAGTATTCTTTCATTACAATTTGTGTACATAGTCATGCCAGCAAAATTAAAAACTAAAAGTTGTTATATTCCAAAAAAGAAATAGATTCAGAGTTTTAACTATATTTCTTTTTTTTTTTTTGGATTAAAAAGTATATACCTATAATATTGTTCTCCTACAATGATGACCAATTGAATAACAATTAAATATGAGTAAGGGATTTTAATTAAACAGGTTATTTTAATTCTAAAATATTTCAAGTCTGAAGTAAAATTTGCCCTTATTGGGCAAAAAGTACATCCTGTATTTTGCACTATTTGATTGTTTTAAATATTAAATTAAATAAAATTTGAAGTGACCATGTAAAATGACACAACTGAAGCTACTAAACATCACAGGAACCTGCAATTACAGGATTTAAGAAAACAAATGATAGTTTTNAATATTTCAAGTCTGAAGTAAAATTTGCCCTTATTGGGCAAAAAGTACATCCTGTATTTTGCACTATTTGATTGTTTTAAATATTAAATTAAATAAAATTTGAAGTGACCATGTAAAATGACACAACTGAAGCTACTAAACATCACAGGAACCTGCAATTACAGGATTTAAGAAAACAAATGATAGTTTTCAGGAAGTAGTGTTTTATCACTGATATTTTTTATAATTGCCAACTCATGGTGATAATCATAGCCTGTTTCATAACTCTTTTAAAATATGCTATAGATAATGCATCTCTTTATTGTATATATCAAGTAGTGAACTGACCCCAGTGTTTTGCCTATTGTGTGCTGCAACTTAGGAATTTAAGAGGGTTAAAAGGATTAACACCTGAAGCAGTTAGAAGAGGGCCTGGCATATGGTATTTGATCAATAAATATTATTTTAAGTAACTTGTTGCCTTCCTATATTTGCTCTATATATTATAAAGTCAGAGTCTAATCTTATTGACATATTTAAAACCAACCATAAACTGGTCACACAGCTTTCTTTCACTTAAAGTATAAAGTAAAAGATTCAAGAGCACAGAAATTGCATTGAACTTTATCATTCATTCACTGCCAGGTCTTTTCTGCTAATTTGTTGCTGGCAAGCCTTCTCCCTCTTTTACATCCAACATCCAAGTAAGCATTGTCATTCTTTAAGGTACAGCTTAATTGCTGATCCTTTTCCTCAACTCTTTTCTGCTCAGCAAGGAGTCACTGTCTATCCAAAAATATGTCCGTCTATTCATCCATTTGTNAGCCTTCTCCCTCTTTTACATCCAACATCCAAGTAAGCATTGTCATTCTTTAAGGTACAGCTTAATTGCTGATCCTTTTCCTCAACTCTTTTCTGCTCAGCAAGGAGTCACTGTCTATCCAAAAATATGTCCGTCTATTCATCCATTTGTTTTCTCAACATCTATTATCAGAATGCTTGTTCTGCTCATGATAATCTTCTAGAAATAAAGAATGAATAGGATCGCAGTTGCTGAAAAGGAAACTCTCCTGCACTGCCGGTGGAAATGTAAATTGGTACAACTACCATGGAGAACAGTATGGAGGTTCCTTAAAAAACTAAAAATAGAGCTACCTTACAAAGCCTGTATCCACTCTTGAAGTCCCACTCCTGGGCATGTGTCCAGAGAAAAACACTGGAGAAAAGAAAGAAGAAAGACTATTTTGGTTGTTGCAGGCATTGTTCACAGGATAATGATGACTTGCCTAAACTAGGGCAGTGAGGGTGGATTTTCAAAGTTTAGGAAGTAAAACTGTCAGGATTTGGTGACTGGATATTAGTTGCTAGGGACCAGAAGTTCTCAAATATGGTTTCTGAGCCAGCTCAAAACACCAGTAACTAAGAGGGATGAAACTGGAAGAGATGCCATCAGTCACCAGAATTGGTCATACGTCTGGGGAGCAGGTTTTGTGGAAAGATAATGTGTTTCTATTTGATATTTGGTGGGAGGAGTTTGTGAAATGTTAAGGTTGAGATGTCAAGAAACATGATTTGAAATCCACCCCTAAAAATACAAGAGTGGAAGAGAACACTCAAAGAGAGAGAAAGGTGAGGAAAGATTTGGTTGAAGACAGAGCCTTGAGTTGTACCAAGGTTCCAGAAAAGACAAAAGGGGAGATGTTGGCCAAAGAAACGGGCTGAGAAGGAGTGGGTGAAGAGGCAAAAGGGAAACTGGAAGAGAATGATTGTTGGGATGCTATTTTGCATTAATATTTACTAGAGCTCTATATGAATTTACTTGTTTCCTCTGCTAGAATTCAATTTTTTGAGGACAAGAACCTTGCCTTTGTCTGTCTACTAGCATAGTATTCAGCATTCAGTAGGTGCTCAGGACATGTGTGCTGAATTAAAAAAATACAATATTCATTAACAGAGGTGATTTTCTACTACATTTTTGTGTGTGTGTGTGAAGTGGCGAAACATTTAATAATCAGGACTGGTGAACTGGGACATAGCCAATGTTGTCTGGTGGTGGGAGCCTACAATGTGTCATTCCCATTCCAATAGTTTACATTCTTGTAAGTGATCTAAATTTGAGTAACACCGTGCTTGGGTTAAGAGCTCTTAAATAGACAACAATTTGCAATTGTGCAGAAGAAAAGCAGTCCATGGAAGAAACCGTGTCAGTCATAATGCGCCAATGTAGATTCCAAGACATTATGACCAAATTAAAGAAAACATGTCAAATAAGTTGGAAACCAGGGGCCATAGGGAAAATGCTGTAATAGGAATCTTGCCGGAAAGAGCCTGTCCAATCTGTTTAGGCAGGAGGTATGTGCCAGGATAGAATGATTTATGTGGAAAATCTGAAAACCTGATCCACACCCCATTGAAATTAGTGGATCATGGGAATAATATGTGATTATTATGTTCAAAGTCAAGGGGCTTGATTTACTATTCTCAATAGAATATCAAACAGGTAGTGAAGGAGATGAGAATATTCCTCCCAGAAAAAGCAATGCAAAGGCCAAAAATTGTCATAAAAGTGGAATGTACTTGGAAATAAATGGGTTTTCTGATACCTAGTTCATAATCAGTTTTGCATAACGGAAAAAGAACACGTTTTGAAGTCTTACTAACATGAGTTCAAATCCCAATATAGCCAAACACAAATTGTATGACCTTGATTAAGTTATTTAACCTCTTGAATGCTTAGTTTTCTTGTCTAAAATCTCACTGTTGTTCCCTAACTTGTCAAGTTGTGTTGAAGGCTGTGAGGTGCTAATAAAACCTGATTTTTCTGATTTATGGCTATCACTTTAAAAGGAACTCAGTACTATTAGAAGAGGGATTCCTTGGTGGCTCAGATGGTGAAGAATCTGCCTGCAATGCAGGAAACCTGGGTTTGATCCCTGGGATGTGAAATGGCAACCCACTCCAGTATCTTGCCTGGAGAATTCCATGGACAGAGACACCTGGCAGGCTACAGTCCATGGGGTTGCAAAGAGTCAGACATGACTGAGTGACTAACACATATGCCCAGAAGCATATGGAGACAACAGTACTAGTTTGTTGGTTATTCTGGTCATTATGTATTTTAAAAAGGTGTATTTCTCCAAATTATTGAAAGAGCAAACAAACTTCATTTAACCATATAACTTTATTTTATTGTATAAATAAAGGTGAAAGGCATTGTTATAGTCAAGATATATAACTCTGTAACTGTATTGTTCGGCCTTCACATTGCACACAAACACACACCTATACACACGAATAATAACAAGGACAACAAGGAAAACATACATTTATGACCAAAATAAATATTAATATGGGCTGTGTGCTCTGAACAAAACTCTACCAGGAAATGTAGGCAAAGTGAAAAGATAAGATTTTATAGCACTCTGACGACATGATGGAGAATCTGAGGTTATAGGGAAGGTCATAGCAAATTGAAAAAATTGCTGCCAGCTATTTACACCATCCCACAGAAAGTGAGAGAACTCAGAAGTCTCTAAGATAGTAAACTAAAGTTAATTACTGCCTACATTATGATACAGTTAATGTGCTATTTAATTAATGAGGAAGTATAAGAAAATATACAAATGAAAAACAGAAATAGCAATGTAAGTGAAGGATTAATTTAATTCTTCCTATGATCCTCAAATTAGAATTAGGAAAGATAGCAATGAATTCATGGATTTGTGTTCCAAATATATAAAGTGTATTGAATAGATTTTCTATAAAAATTGTCTAAATTGGGTTTGACATTGATGAAACTTCAGAATCACATTATCCCTTTGAGATGTGATGCTATGAAATGCTAAATTAATGGAAGATTCTTGTTTTCATAAATGAGGTTTACAAATAAATCCATATTTCCTTCTCAAATTGTGATGTTATCTCTGGCCAATGAAAAAAATATGAAAGTATTTATATCTTTACTAGAATTTGTAAGTTTCATTTGCAATGCTGAGTGTGGATGCCACAGCTGAAATAATTCATGAACACAATGTCATGTCTGTTTGAAAGGACATAAAGATAATTATCAAGATTGCTGGAGAAATATCAATAACCTCAGATATGCAGATGACACCACCCTTATGGCAGAAAGTNGAGGGATTGAGGGCAGGAGGAGAAGGGGATGACAGAGGATGAGATGGCTGGATGGCATCACCGACTTGATTTGGACATGAGTCTGAGTGAACTCCGGGAGTTGGTGATGGACAGGGAGGCCTGGTGTGCTCTAATTCATGGGATTGCAAAGAGTTGGACACGACTGAGTGACTGAACTGAACTGAGTGACTGGGTGTATGGAGAGTATCACTTTCTATTAGGGCTCACAACAGAACTCTCAAAATCAAAATTAAATAAAACATTTGTTTGCTGTCCACGTGATGAGAAGGAGTTAGCCATGTGATCAACATCTGAAGCAGGAGCATCCCAGGACCACAGGAAGAAGCAACAGTGAATGTATTAAAGGAGGGACAGGGCTGGAATGTTCAGGGCTTGAAAGAAGGCCAGTGTGACTGAAGCATCAAGAACAAGGAGAAAAAGTTCAGGAGATGAGGTTCGAGACATGGGCAGGAGCCCTATGGTTCTTGAAACATGTTTGGATTTTTGCAAAGGCAATAGAAACCTTTGGAAGTCTTAGAGTGGGAAGTAACATGATCCAATTTTTGTTTTTCAAGATCATCCCAGTGGTTATGTGGGGAACACTGGCTAAGTAAGAGGAGAAGGTGAGTGACTAGGTAGGGGCTATTGAGCAGTACTCGCCTGGGGTGGGGCGGTGTGCAGCCAAGGAGAAGTAGCAACAGCAATAACATCCTTCAGAAATCCAGAGAAAGCTTTCTGCACAGAGAAACTGCAAGAGCAGAGGCAGGAACCCGTGGAAGACACCCCAAGTCCTATGAGCCTGAGAGTTCAGTACATCTGGAGAAAAAGCTGTCAAATAAACAAAACAAACGCCTATGTGTTCGGCATGGTTTAGTTTTATTGTGAATGAATATATAGAGGCGTCAAGTGAAAAAAGAAAAGCTTGTTAAAAAAATTAGTATACACAGTTAAGGGACCTAGAAAAAGACTAGAATAAGTGTACATATACCCCACACACTTGGATTGGCAGCTTCAACCAAATAAAGATGTTGACTCTCCCCCGAGTTATTTTATAAGCGTCATGCAATCGCAGTCAAACTCCATATGCTGCTTTGGGATGAGTAACTTGGCATGAATCTCATCTCCTTCGTGTGGAAGAGTATCTGTGTGCAAAGAATGAAGTTGTCCACACCCACTGTCATCTGTGCTCCCAGCCAGGCTCGTGCTAATGGGGACAAAGGAGTCTTGAGATTCTACATTCGCGCTTCCCTACCTTCCTTTCCCTCCAGTTGAGGTTGTAAGGAAAGAGCAACTGCCTTTCACGGTTAGCCCTGCAGCAATATTTTGAAACTTTTTTGACGAAGACACATGTAAAGAAATGATTTATATAAGGACATACATATAGTGTTGAAGGGCTTTGCACGTGCTGCTGGTGGTAAAGAATCCACCTGCCAATGCAGGAGACGTAAGAAACATGGGTTTGATCCCTGGATAGGGAAGACTTCCCTGGAGTAGGAAGCAGCAACCCGCTCCAGTATTCTTGCCTGGAAAATTCCATGCACAGAGAAGCCTGGCAGGCTACAGTTCATGAGGTCACAAAGAGTCAGACATGACTGATCCTGTGCGCACACGTGCACACACACATGCACACGCACACACACGCACACACACACACACACACACACACACACACAAGTTGCTCTCATCACCAAGGCTATCTAACTGGCAGAGCAGCGACCCCTTTGGCTGAAGTCTCACTCACTTTGCTTAAATATGAAATTCAGAAAACATTTCCTTTAGATTTCCTTCTAGCCTGAGAATGGAAAAAGTCAGTCAGTCTCAGCTGACTGGGGAACAAAGGAGGGGAAGTGGAATTTACGGTGTTTATTTTCTTTTGTTTAATATAGTGATGATGATGATGATGATGATGAATGAATGAAGCGCCCAGTCCGTGCTTGCAGGGGGCCTCGGCTCCCATCTCTGTGTGAGAGCTTTTCCCTCCAGTTGGTAGACCCATTCAGCTTTTCTATTCCATCCATTTAAAAAAAAAAATAGAAGGTGGGTTTAAGAACATATTCAACATGATTTCATGGAAGAGTGCATCCTTCTAATGCAAAATATTTGTTTTTAACTGCACCGAACTAAAATGCCTTCTAAATAAAGTCCAAGCTCCAACTCTGTTCTCTAGCCATAAAAATTTAAAATCACATTGATTACCCATCTGGCGTACCTCCTAATTATGCATCTCTTACTGGACTAATACTCCCTTCAGAAGCAAAACAGTAAATATACAAAGGGAAACATGATTAATAATTTCTTTGTGTTCTGTTTTTCAGGACAGGTCCCCGCTTATTCATGCTCTCCACTGAAAATGTTTCATAACTATACCCCAAAACAGATATGATAAACTGTCCCCTGACTCTCTGCTTAAAAGGAAGGGAGAGACATGGGAGCGTGTGTTTGTGTATTTTTAAACACGTTTGACTAACTTCTGCCTCTACTCCGTCATATGTCTTAGCAGTTGAGTTCTGCTTCAACAAATCAGTTTTCTGGATAATCAGGCAAACGTATTTGATTGAACAAGCTACACAGCCTACACTTGAAACACTATTTTTTAAGAAGCTGCATCCTATTAGACTCATTTATTCCAGGATACCTGACATCTTGTTAAACAAATTATGTACACTCATTCAAAATTGCATGGAGTATCCTATGAATTGCCAGTAATTCATCTTTAAGGCTTTCTGTCATTTTCTTTATTCCTCTGTCCCCTTTCAGCTTTCTTTCTCCACCAACAACCTACAGTACTCTAGACTCCCTTGCTCCCATCAAAAGAGAATCACCAATTTCCTAGTAAAATTTTATATGTAATTCCTATCATGAAAACTTCAAAATGTGATGTTTTCCTTCATGAAGTACATAAAGAGAAAAATCAAGCTATAGCTTATATCGTTAGCTATCCAGTAGCCACAACAATAGCTTTTCCTTGAGAATAGAACTCCAATATTCTTTAAATTGGCAACGTGGCTAACTATTCTCCCAGAATTCTTTGTATCTTAGAGTGACCATGTGACATATTTCAGTCCAATGAGCCCTAAACAGAAGTCTACTGGAAGTCTCCAGGAAATCCTTTATTTTTTTGATTTTTTCATTTCAGTTCAGTTCAGTCACTCAGTTATGTCTGACTCTTTGCAACCCTGTGGACTGCAGCATGCCAGGCTTCCCTGTCCTTCACCAATTCCTGCAGTCTACTCAAACTTCTGTCCATTGAGTTGGTGATGCCATCCAGCCATCTCATCCTCTGTTCTCTCCTTCTCCTTCCGGCTTCAATCTTTCCCAGCATCAGGGTCTTTTCCAGTGGGTCAATTCTTCACATCAGGTAGCCAAAGTATTGGAACTTCAGCTTTAGCATCAGTCCTTCCAATGAGCATTCAAGACTGATTCCTTTAGGATGGACTGGTTGGATCTCCTTGCAGTCCAAGGGACTCTCAAGAGTCTTCTCCAATACCACAGTTCAAAAGCATCAATTCTTCAGTGCTCACCTTTCTTTATGGTCCAACTTTCACATCCATACATGACTACTGGAAAAACCATACTTTGACTAGATGGGCCTTTGTTGGTAAAGTAATGTCTCTGCTTTTGAATATGCTGTCTACATAACTTTTCTTCCAAGGAGCAAGCATCTTTTAATTTCATGGCTGCAGTCACCATCTGCAGTGATTTTGGAGCCCCCTAAAATAAAGTCTGACACTGTTTCCTTTGTTTCTCCATCTATTTGCCATGAAGTGATGGGACTGGATGCC
>SJYA01001028.1:328954-418749 GCA_006410615.1 Neotragus moschatus | reverse complement strand
AACCCTAGTCTAATCAAGAAATTGGTTATCTCTTTTCCTTTCCCCTGACATGTACTATAATTGATAAATAAAATTACATATATTTAAAGTATATAATTTAATGATTTAATATACATATAACTTGTGAAATAATTAATATGTTCAACAAATAATTACCTTTTTGATATGACTTTTAAAAATTTCTATTGACAGCACAGTATTTCCCTAATGGAAGGCATTGCATGTGAAGTCTTTTCAAGTTCATGGGATCACCAAATTTAGCCAACAGAGGCTAAAAAGGATGGTGTTGTCCCATTGCTTTTTTTTTTTTTTTCACTGTGACCATGCACTTTTTAGACTCTATACTAATTGTATCTTTACAGTTCAAAAATGTGTTTATTCAACTATTCACTGTTTTCCTTTTAAATTCCCCAATTAACAAAAATTCCTTTACTTTTGTATTTTAAAATTTTTAATGCTTAAAATTTTGACAGAAATGTAAACATAAGGGTAAGAAAAACATTTCTGTCTTGTTTTTGAAGCTTGCTTTCTAGCAATAGATATATTATTTTGACTTGAAATATTGAGAACTTTTCTAGCCACAGAAGAGAGAAGAAATATCTTCTGACATTAGATCTTCTCATGAGTATTTATACTAGTCAAGATAAGTTGTGCTATAGGAACAATTAAGCCCATGAGTCTTCAGCATCAAAATGTGTATTCTTTGTTTATGTTATGTACCTAATGTGGGCCATATCTTTAAGTGAGAGTTGAGGTAGAAAGTGAAATCTGCTAGACTTAATCACTCAGGTACAAAAGCTAATAGAAGATACACAACATTGTAGCTGGGACATGAGGGCACTAGAATCGCTGGAAAATGGGGAGATGCAGCAAGGCACTGGTACACCAGCTCTTAAGAGCCTCAGCCTTAAAGTTGCATTTGTTGATTCTTCTCACATTTCTTTGGATCTTTGGCTAAAATTAGTCATACAGCAAAACAAGGAAGGTTGAGCAATATGAAGAAGCAAATAGATATCTATGTATCAAAAAATGCCTTTGCTAATCCAACCATTGAAGCTTATTTTGAAGTATATTAACTCAATCAAAATTTTGAGCCTAAGGACAAATTTTCATGCCATATGTAGATTTGCCAGTAATTTAGTTCCCAGTTCTTCAACATCCAAAATAAAAGTTTGAGATAATGGTGCTAAATGTGGTTCATACTAGTTGCTGAGTGACAAACACAATGCCATGTTGTAAATATGGTGACACTATCCTAAAAACAGTAACTTTTCTATTAGTACTTTATTAGATAAAATATTCAAACCTCAAGCAAGGCTCTCTCTTTTTCCTCCCTTTAGGAAGCGGAAACTTAGCTTATAGATTCAGTGGAAATGAATGGCTTCCATACACATCATCTAATGGACAAAAGATCTTATACTAAAAAAGATAAGAATTTCAACTGCTCATAAATCCTATAATGTTTTGGTAACAAAGCCTTCATATCCATGTTTGGATGAATGAATCATGATAGCAGGTATTATCTGCTCCCCAAAGATTTTAAGTTTCATGAGGTAGACATTTTTCTTTCATTCTTTTATTCATTCATTCAGCAAAAAAATCAATTATTGGATGCCTACACTATGCCAGGCTTTGTTCTCACTCTGAAAATACAGCAGTATATAAAATAGACAAGCTCTTTGTTCATGTGGTGCATAAATTCTAATGTGGAAGGATAGAAAATAGACAGTGGAAATCTAAGAGTATTATTGAGAAGAAAATAAAAAACATGGCAATGGAACAGAATGTAACTGGTAACAATATTCTAAGACATGCCATTAGTCAATATGATGGAACAGAATGGAGGCTATTGGATTTGACATTTAGAATTTATTGGTGGCCCTGGTTGAGGTGGGGAACAGGGATGAATACGATTGCAATTAATTGAGTAAAATGAAGAAATGGTGTCGGTGAAAAAAGGATAATCTTTTAAGGAGGTTGATTGTACAGAAATCAGTCAATTGCTTGTGGTAGAGACAACGAGGAAGGCAGAACTTTTTAAACTTTGTTTTTTACAAGTACACCTCCTTATTGAATCTACACTTCTTATGGAGCTTCTATTTTTTCTTATACTTTTTGTAAAGTTTTGTTAGCTCTAATAGAAAGGTAGCTCATGTTTACTGAGCACTTACTATGAGTCTGTCATAGTAACTAATGAATTATCATCAGTCCTTTTTACTTATAGGAATGGCCTCTCAAAAGGGTCCCTATGACTCCTGCCTCATGGAATCCATGGCCTGGGTGATCTTCTCCTCTTGCATATGAAGTAAACCAGCTGACAATGGCAAAGATACTGGGATGCACATAATTTCAGGTACACAATTATATCCCATTAGACTGTANACATCTTCTTTTCCAATTTGAATTCCTTTTACTATTTTTTTTTCTTTCTCTGATAGCCATGGCTAAGACTTCCAAAACTATGTTGAATAAAAGTGATGAGAGTGGACATCCTTGTGTTAATCCTGATCTTAGAGGTAAAGCTTTCACCTTTTTACCATTGAGTAACTAGCAACCCAATGAAAATATGGGTGGAAGGCCTAAATAGACATTTCTTCAAAGAAGATATACAGATGTCCAACAAACACACGAAAAGATACTCAACATCACTACTAGAGAAATGCAAATTAAAATTACAATGACATATCACCTCACACTGGTTAGAATGGCCATCATCAAAGAATCTACAAACAATAAATACTGAAGAGGGTGTGGAAAAAAGGGAAGCCTCCTGAACTGTTGGTGAGAATGTAAATTGGTACAGCCACTATGGAGAATAGTATAAAGGTGTCTTAAAAAAACTAAAAATAGAAATACCACGTGACCCCAAAATCCCATTCTTAGATATATATCCAGAGAAAACCACAATTCAAAAGGGTGCATATACCTTGATGTTCATTGCAGCACTGTTTGCAATAGCCAGGACATGGAAACAACCTAAATGTCCATTGACAGAGAAATGGGTAAAGAAGATGTGGCACATATACATAAATGAATATTATTACTCAGTCATTAAAAGGGTTGAAATGGTACCTTTTACAGAGACATGGATTGACCTAGAGTTTGTCATAAAGAGTGAAATAAGTCAGATAAAAACAAATATATAGTGTTACTTATATGTGGAATCTAGAAAAATGGTAAGAAAAGTACTTTGCAAAGCAGAAATCAAGTCACAGATATAGACAACAAATTTGGTTACCAAAGGAGGGGGATGAATTGGGAGATTGGGAATGACATATATACACTGCTGTGTATAAAATAGATTACCTGCTGTATAGCACAAGGAACCCTACTCAGTGCTCTTTGGTGACCTAATTGGGAAGAAAATCTTTTTAAAAAAGTGTATACTTTTCTTTACAAAAAGAAATTGACACAATGTTGTAAAGCAACTATACTCCAATAAAAAAATAGAAAAATAAACTGAGTGATAGCCATATGCTAGATAATGTGAAAGTGAAAAGTGAAAGTGAAGTTGCTCAGCCGTGTCCAACTCTTTGTGACCCCGTGGGCTGTAGCCCACCAGGCTCCTCCACCCATGGGATTCTCCAGGCAAGAATACTGGAGTGGGTTGCCATTTCCTTCTCCAGGGGATCTTCCTGACCAAGGGATCAAATACAGATCTCCCGCATTGCAGGCAGACGCTTTAACCTTTTGAAATACCGGACACAGGTAATTCTCAAAAATGAAGTCAGGCATTTAAATCTATTATCTAGCTGCCAATGGAGAATAAAATAGTTCCTAAGTTTTTAACTCTAAGCAGATATTTCGAGTTCTTGGTGGCCTTCAGATTCCTTAGTTTGCTAAAACATTCTAGTAAAACACTGAAAATAGTCTCAAAGGAGAAATAATTATAACCAGTTTTAAAAGATAGAATAAAAAATTTACATAAGTAAAACTAACCTTAGTTTTGAGATGGAAGAATAATGTTGCACACTTAGTATGTTTTTGTATTTCTCTAATTCTAATAACATTGAAATAGTGGTTTTGCTGAGTCAAAGCATAGCTAATGTATACTATTAAAGAAATGCAGATAAGGAAATTATTTAGCAAGCATCTTGAAAAGCACACAATGCATATAAATATACACGTGAGTCAACCAACACTAATGTTACAGACTCTGTAAAACTGATGAACTTCATTCACTATAAAACATTAATCACTGTTTGTTCTGTCCAGAAATGTTCAACAATGGGAGAACCTGCTGGCAACTTTTTACACATGGAAAAATAACTTATTTTTTAAAGCATGATGCCTCTCCAGGTTATATATTAGACAAAGTAACAACACTTTAAAAATATTTTGTATACTATTTTATATCTGCAAACACATTCTGTCCTCACAGAAGTTTTGTAAATTGTTAGACAAAGATAACTATTTTTATTTTATAGAAGTTATACCCGGATTTCTGAGATCACACTAATTTACCCAAAACCCTGTCTCCAGTTAGTGGACAAGGTTAAACTCAAACACAGGTTTTCTAATTTCTTTCATGAAATCCATCCTTTAAGAGGCAGCACAAAATATCCCTCCTCTGAGAAGAGAACATTAGACCTTTCTCAGTTATCATCAATATCTTAGGCATATTTGCAGTATATCACCCATCATGTTATAGCCAAATGCAAAAGGAAGAATAAGACTGGAGACAGACAGGTATTAAATAAAAAGTGTATCAAATAAGAAGCCAATGTTTTACACAATTCTTTAGATCAGTTAAAGACAAGAAAAAATGAGAAAAGAACAATAAGGACTAAATATCATAGGATAACTGATTAGTGATTAAAAGTTTGTGAGTATGAATTGAGAAATCAGTTAGGGGCAGCCATTTTTAATTTTCTACACTGGTTGGGAAATCTATCTGGGTTACTTTATTGAGCTCATTAACATACCTTAGAAAACCAAATGAAATATTTGTCAGAAAGAATTATCTGGAAAGAAATTAGTGAGCTCAGCGTTGCATATCTTTGTGGATATTGCCACACCAAAATTAATTACAATTATTAATAACGATTTTCTCTGGGGATGTTTCCTCTGCCACCCAAATAAGTCATTCTGTGCCAAGACTGAATGTGTTTTGTATTTTCTTTGAATGTTATCACATATTTTAAGAAGGCTAGGAATAATGGCAACTCTGGATCAAAGATTTTAGAAAACAAAGGACATATTAGAAATGCAGCTACTCAAATGAAAGGTGAAAATGAAGTCACTCAGTCGTGTCCGACTTTTTGCGACCCCATAGACTGTAGCCTACCAGGCTCCTCTGTCCATGGGATTTTCCAGGCAAGAGTACTGGAGTGGGGTGCCATTGCCTTCTCCAGGGGATCTGCCCAACCCAGGGCTTGAACCCGGGTCTCCCGCATTGTAGACAGATGCTTTATACCTAAAGAAATAAGTATATAAGTTAGCAGGATCAACGAGGAAAAACTCACTTTTGCAAAGAGCTGTATCTGGAAATATTTCTTACCTAGACATGTCTATTATTAATAATTCCATGAATATTAATGAAGCTTTATGTTTACATGACAAAGAAAATAGCTATATCTGATGTGGAAATATTAAATGACTATCTATCATAGCTGGGCAAAACTGGTTGCATTTAGTTGGATGCTGGCTAAAATATTAGACTTTATATACATGAAACAAGTAATTTTTTGAGACTGTTTTTCTCTTCTTTGCCAATAGCCCCTTATATTTGAGCAAATTACATATGTGTTAAGCTCGATAATTTGAATGATGATTTTGTCAGAGAGAAGATCTTGCTCAAGTCTGTCATTTTCTCAGAGGCCAAGGAAGGTAAGAGATTTGTATGAGGTCACATAGCTGTGGCACCAGGGACTCTCCACTGCACAATTTCACAGCAAGATTTTCAGTCAGATTGAAAGGGCAATGATGTTTAGTGCTACATTTCAGACTCTCATCTTCTTTAAAGTTGATTCAATTTTAAGCAGTCAAGAAATGCTTCAGAAATTGAAGAATGGTAGTGTCCTTTTTTGAACATGCAGCCAAAAATTTTGTAAATAACATCTATCTATATAGATTTTACATCAAAGTAGTCTAATATGTACCTCTTAGACCAGACACTTGTTTATCAATGATGCTATTAATACTAACAAAAAAATCCCTGACAAATTTGTTAGTAATAATAGTTACCATGTTTAAAGTGTAACTATGGTTCAGCTGCAGTGTTTAGAAAATCTTATTCTTGATGTGGAATGACATATTCTTAGTTGTCTTAGAATTTTGACTAAAGATTCCTAATTGAAGACAAAGGCTGATAGAGAGGTTGTAAACACATCTGTGCATTTTCTGTGATAGTAAAATTGCCCAGACATTATTAGCTTCGTTACTCACTGCCAGGCTTTATTAGAGAAGTTTAGAAATTTGAAATGAGATGTAAAAAGTCAGAAGGGTAGGACACTTCTGACCTAGGAGAGAAGGATTTGGGGTTTCCCTTTCATATCTGGTCATGGAGAAAGAGAAAATGTCATTCCCACTTATTTCAATCAGGACTGGAGAGTTATGAGAGGTATGTTCCTGTAGACTTGGTGGGTGCTAGTTGAATGATTATGGAGTTATGAAAATCAAGAACCTCATTCTGTAAAGGGACAAGAGCAAATGTGACAAGAGATTCTTGGGAGAACTTGGTTATGATCTCTGAAGTTCGAGAACACATACAACTATTGCTTCTCACCTATGTGATTTTGAAGACAGACAATTGCCAGGAACATCCTATAGTGGCCAGAACACAGAACCTGAAGGAAGGCAAAGGGCTTCACAAGGGACTCCTTGAACCATGTGATGGCTTTGAACACCATAATAGCGCCAGAATTTGGAAGCCTTCTGTAAAGGAAGGATGGCCAAGGGGTGAAAGAGGGGGAATAAGATAGTAACACCTGCCTGTGAGATTGGTGTTCTTTTCTTCTAAGATTATCCCCTTCACTGAGCCTGTCTCTGAAGATAAAAAGATACATGTGGCTACTTAATACTCAAAATGTGGCTACTATTCCTGAGACAGTAAATTTTTAATTGTATCCATTTAAATTGATTTAGACCTAAATAACTACTAGCAAGCTGCTGCTGCTNTCTTCTAAGATTATCCCCTTCACTGAGCCTGTCTCTGAAGATAAAAAGATACATGTGGCTACTTAATACTCAAAATGTGGCTACTATTCCTGAGACAGTAAATTTTTAATTGTATCCATTTAAATTGATTTAGACCTAAATAACTACTAGCAAGCTGCTGCTGCTGCTGTTGCTGCTGCTGCTAAGTCGCTTCAGTTGTGTCCGACTCTGTGTGACCCCATAGACAGCAGCCCACCAGGCTCCACCATCCCTGGGATTCTCCAGGCAAGAACACTGGAGTGGGTTGCCATTTCCTTCTCCAATGCATGAAGGTGAAAAGTGAAAGTGAAGTCGCTCAGTCGTGTCCGAACCCTCAGTGACCCCATGGACTGCAGCCTTCCAGGCTCCTCTGTCCATGGGATTTTTCCAGGCAAGAGTACTGGAGTGCCTGCTATATTGGACACCATGTTTTAGCCTGCCTCACCTGTCCACCAGCTATACATTTCTGTGGATCATGGGATACGTGAGACAATTGTTCTGACTCTTAGGGTTCACATTTCTCAGGCATTTGATCACAAAGAGAAACACACATACATGTATCTTAATTCAGTTCAGAAGAATAGTGTGTGAATATGTAACTGATGAAGGTACATCTCTCTGGGGCTTTATGAGAGGGGTGATAAATATAGGTATTCAAAGATGGGACAGTGGTACACAAAATACACCAGGCTTTAGAAAACCTGCAAGTAGAAAACAGGTGGATGTACCCACAGGACCTTGGATCCCTCACTGCTGATGAAACCTGACCAACTCTATTATACACTGGATTTCGTAAAGGACTTTAATCGATGTATATAAACATATAAGTAAATAGGAAGACACATACATGGACAGATGAGTAAAACCTACTTTAAAATGCATTAAGATAAAGGAGAGCTTAGATTTTCTACCACCTCTTTAAGTTGTTAACAGTGTGACCACAGACAATTTAGTTAACCTCTTTCAGTGTCTAATTTCTCATCTGTACGCTGAGAAGACTACAAGGTCTGTCTCCTTCAGAACCTCTTCTGAGGTTTTGTTGATCATAAATGAGGTGCTGTAGGAGAAAAGAATGTGTGAGCTGTGAAGTGCTACACAAGTGTGGGTTATTATTCATTTGTTACCACAGCAACTGAAGGGCATCTCTGTGACAACAGAACAGCTAACTGAAAAGCAATGATTAAAAAAAAAAAAGTATTGTTAAGATTGATGTATATGATACTTTAACAGCCAGAAAGCTCTGATATTGATATTTCTTTCATGTTCTTTTCTTTCCAATCAAGAAATATGAGATGTAAAAATATTTTATAAAAAATATTTTTAAGTATTAAAAAATGTTTTAAATACAGAGAGCTACGAAAACTATTACCATTTGTTATGTGTCCTTCCAATGTTTTTCTTTGCTTATAAATGTATTTACATAGATAATAGATATACACGCTGATCACTAACATCAATGTTTAAAAAGTTAGATCATGCTGTGTATTATTTGCAATTTGCTTTTTTTTTCACAAAACCCCCTTTATATAAATTATTAAATATTTTTATAAAATATGATTTTAATAAATGTGTAATATACTACTATGTGACTATGCCATAACTCTTTTTAACAAACTACTATTGGATGTCTTAGGTGTTTCTTTCTTTTCTCTTTATTTATTGCTATTTTTTTTGGAATCAGATTGGATACAAAAATGATTCTGCAGCAAAAGCATCATAAGCTTCTAGAACTGTACAGACACAGTGTCTTGCAAGTAATAGTAGTCAAGCTGAGGCTGAATGACCAAAAAGAGTCAGACATTAGCAGAGCACTCCAGGCAGAAGGACAAACAAGTACAATGTTTTTGTGGAAATTGTGTTTAACTGTTAAGACTACATAACCTCCCCAGGGAGGGCATATCATTTACTGTTTATTAGGACTGCCAGTGGATTATATGTTATTTCCATGTTTAAGCAATTGCAGTTGTAGAGTGGGTGATGGGGTCCATTTCAGGCTGTTACCTTTGAGGTAGACTTGGTCCCCCTATGCAAACTTTCCATTGCACATTTGATACTGAAGTCAAAATCTTTGTGTCTTGCATTCTAATCAGTCTTTAAAATGATATTTTCCATGTGTTATATTTCAGGAAATATAAGTTAAATGAATGTAAAGAGGTGAAAAGACTTGCAATTTAGTCACTATTTTATAAATTAATAGCTACAAAAATGTTCTGCTTTATTCAAAAAGATAACACTTTGCATACTGATGGCTATTTTATCTATATGAATTGTGATGAAGATCAAACAGACACTAAAGGAGACCCATATTCAACAATTTCTTCTAAATATGTGCATGTGTGCCAAGTCGCATCTGTCACATCTGACTCTTTGCAATCCCATGGACTACAGCCCACCAGGTTCCTCTGTCCATTGGATTCTCCAGGCAAGAATACTGGAATGGGCTGCATTCCCTTCTCCAGAGGTCAAACCCTCACCTCCTGCAGCTCCTGAACTGCAGGTGGATTCTTTACTGCTGAGCCACCAGGAAAGCCATCTTCTAAATATAAATATACAATATTTGATATCCATAGATGGCCAGTAAAGAGCAAAGAAATAGAATATTTGAAAAAGAGATTTTTAAAGTGATATCATGTGTGTGTTTAGTGGCTCATTCGTGTCCAACTCTTTGTGAGCCCCATGGACTATAGCCCACCAGGTTCCTCTGTCCATGGGATTTTCAGAAAAGAATACTGGAACAAATTGCCATTTCCTCCTCCAGGGGAGTTTCCCTACCCAGGGATTGAACCCGCATCTCTTATGTCTCATGATGACTCTTATGTCTCAAAATAATGACTCATATATTTTTTTGTTTTTAGTTTTCTATTTGACAATAATTTGACTGTTAAACTTCTGTTGTTTGTTGTTTAGTCACTAAGTCATGTTCTACTCTTTTTCAACCCCGTGAACTGTAGCTTCCTAGGATTCTCAGTCCATGGGATTTCCCAGGCAAGAATATTGGAGTGGGTCGCCATTTCCTTCTCCAGGGGATATTCCTGACCCAGGGATCAAACCTTCATCTCCCATATTGTAGGAGGATTCTTTGCCACTGAACCACCATAGTTAAGTGTTAAGCTTATAGTTTATGTAACATACAGAATGTCTGTTTCACAATTAATGCAGCTAGTATAAATATTATCTTCTTTAAGGTCCTATTACTTTTCCCCCCAACTTAGCTCAAAAAATGCATATGAGAGTTTAAAGATGGATATTACATTCTAGTGGTTAATGAGGAAAACACACTGAACTTAAGACATTTGCCACCCACACCCTCAACTTCTCCATTTTCTATCTCAGTACTTATGCAGGTATTCCAATATGCTAGAAACCAAGTTTCTGAATATTCAACAAAGTATATTATTTTGGCTGAAGACATGAATGATGAGCTGTTTTAATAAGTCAAATTAATTTTTAACCAACTGCTAGAGAAAGCCTAATGCTTAACCTGTCCACATGTGATTAATGCAGATGAAAATGTCATCTAGCCATTTGAAGACAGGAATAAAGACCAAGTGTGTTCAACAGTTTCCAGGTGTTCTTCTCAAAAAACTCCATGGCACATAAAGCAGCAATTTCAGAAAATTAAGAGATGCTAATACTCTAATGAGAAGAAATTAAGAGGACCCACTTAGAAGCTCATTTTTGCTCTAGGTTTCTCCCTAACAAGGCTGCTCCACAGGTCAACTGAAGAATGCAAAGAAACCTGGGTTATGCCGTGTGCTTTCCACAGAAATGCATATCAACTGTGCATTGTAGTAAAGAAAAAAAAAATCACTGCTAGTTTTGATTGTGTACTCTAAGGTCAAAGTAGGGGTTATTCTGAGAAAAGTGGAGATTATGTCTCTGGGCTGCTTCAACTTGAGTTGAGCTGCATTGAACTGAACTTTATTCCTGTCGATTCCCTTGTGCCTTTAGACTGAGTCTGGCTGGCAAAGGGAACCCCCTCTCCATCCCCCATAGATCTACATGGAAATTTGACAGTGGATTCCTCTTGCCCCTATGCAATCTGAGAATCTCTTTTTCTGACTCTTATCCTTAGACTCTCAAAGTAGAAGAGTTCATTGACTTTACAGAGCCTCAGAGGAAAAGAGAAGACTGAAACGCACTTCAAAAAAATTCAAAAGACTCATGAGAAATAATATTGGCAGACAACTTGACCTGATAGTGTTATAGTATTCTGTGGAAAGTGGAACTTGTAAGTGATGAACTTGGATATTTAGCTGAGATTTCTAAGCAAAGTGTTGACATGACAGCTGTGTTTCTTCTAGCTGCTTATAGCAAAACACTAGAAGAAGACAGAGAAATTGAAGAAGGGGTATTAAGGGAAAGAGGAGTCTGCATTTGATGATTTGGAAGATTCTCAGCCTGTCCAGATAATATACTTTAACAACAGGGCCAAGTGCCATGTGTGTGTCTGGACAACTGTTTGCTAAAGAGACTAGGTGTGTGTATGACTCACTAATCCAATAAACCATCTCAAGAGAAGCCAGGGATAAAGATGCATATATTCAGGAGATATTTGTAAATGATCCCCTTTTCTGATGGTGAATTATATATAAGGTCAGCAAGGATTTTTGGAAATTTATGCCAACAGAAACTTAGCCTGGAGTCAAAGGGACTTAGCCTGGAGTCAAAGGGACTGAACTTGTAAGTAACAAAGGAAGATTATTTTGAGGGTGAAGCCACAGATACAGAAGCTGGTAGACTACTATGGACCCAGAGGGCACAGGGCCAGGGGCTCAGGACCTTCTCCTGAATTCTGAAGGGCAGAGCATCTCTGTGGTTTCAGAGGGTGGAGTTGCCCTCCATGAAAGAGATGGAGTTGTCATGCCAGTGGGCCTAGAGGATACAACAATGATATCAAAATAATTACTTTTAAATCTTCAAAGCTAATGGAATTTGCTCAGTCAAATTTTCTTACTGTGGCCCCCTTTTCCCCTCTGATTTTTCAAAGTCTGTCCTATGCCATTATATTTTAAAAACATATAACTCAATTCATTTTACAGGTTTCTTATGGAGAGGAATTTTGCCCTGGAATGAATCACACCCTAAATTTCAAACATAGTTGAATTAGATGTTTAGATAAGATTTTGGACTAAGAGATTATGCTGAAATGGGTAAACACCTGTGATACTATGGACTGTAGCCCACCAGGCTCCTCTATCTATGGGACTCTTCAGGCTAGAATACTGGAGTGGGTTGTCATTTCCTTCTCCAGGGGATCGTCCCGATCGAGGGATTCAACTCACGTCTCCTGTGTCTCTTGCATTGCCCTGAATTCTTTACCACTGAGCCACATGGAAATGCCTTAGATAGGATTTAGGACTTAGAGATGATGCTGAAATGGGTAAAGATTTTGGAGATGTTAGGACAAAATGAATTTACTTTGCATGTGTGAAGACCATATATTTGGGGAGCAATGAGAAGTCATATTATTATTGGTTCAACTGTGTTCCCCTCAAATCAAATATTGAAGTCCTAACCCCTCAAGGTTCTGAATGTGACTGTATTTGAAATAGAATCTATATAGAGGTAATCAAAGTAAAAGGGGGCTGTTAGAATAAGTTAATTTATTAGGATCATTGTCCTTATACAAAGGGGAAATTGAGGACAGACACACATGAGAAGGTAGATGATGAGAAGAGACAAAGGGAGAAGATGACCATCTATGAGCCAAGGAGAGACACTTAGAGCAGATCCTTCCCTCACACCCTCATGAAGAACCAGTCCTACTGATGTCTAGATTATGGGCTTCTAGCCGTAGAACTGTGAGACAATCACAGAACTCTTCCACAGTCCATGATTAAGCTATGAAAACAGTTTCAACATTACCAATTCAGCAAGTAATTCAATGCCTACTATGTGCAGGGCCCTGTAACAACAGCTAAGGGGATAAAAAGAACAATGAAAACTCAGTCCATGCTTATAGATTGCAGCTTGAAAGAATCATATTTATAACTTCTGAAGAAAAATGAGGCAGCCTCTAACAAATGGATTTCTTGAAGTAAATAAGCCATCTATTTGAACTGGAAAATATTTTTAGGCATATTGCTTTTTTATGCGACCCTTCTGATACCTTAACAACAGTACTGCTATTAGAAATTGTAAAGTTATTGCTGGTAGACTACATCAAAAAAGCAATTGACATTCTCAGAATGAGTACAACACGTCTTTATGTATGTCACAAGCTTTAAAAGAGCTAGATCTGCTTTTTAGTCCAGATGTATATAAGTATTGCACTTACTTATTTAACACTTTTGAATATGCATGCAATAGATAACATTTACTGTGATGAGCTGAACTGCTACTAAACAAATGTACCTAATAATAATCTATATTTCTTTAAAAAAAAAAAGTATTTTGTAGTTTTTTTCCTAAGTACTAGCTCAGTTGGTAAAATCATCTGCCTACAATGCAGGGGACCTGGGTTTGATTCCAGGATTGGGAATATCCCCTGGAGAAAGAAATGGCAACCCACTCCAGTATTCTTGCCTGGAAAATCCCATGGACAGAAGAGCCTGACAGGCTACCAGTCCACGGGACTGCAAGAGTTGGACCAGACTTAGCAACTATACAATGGTTTTAATATTTTGAACCCCAAAGAATTTGGGGTGCTATTTTTACTTTGCAAAAAGACAGATTTCACAAGTACTTGGGTAGTTCACTTTTTACCTATGAGAGTGAATAAAGCTGTGGAGATTGGAGGGTTCCCTCATGTGAGATTAATGTAGACTTTCTCGATCTATGTTCTGCCAGGGTGGTTTGACCTGGTACATGGGGTGTAACAAGCTCTTGACAAGTTATAGATGTTTCATCTGCCTAGGAGAGGGTCCTACAACAAGGTGGAGGTACAGGGAAGTCAGTTCAGNACCTATGAGAGTGAATAAAGCTGTGGAGATTGGAGGGTTCCCTCATGTGAGATTAATGTAGACTTTCTCGATCTATGTTCTGCCAGGGTGGTTTGACCTGGTACATGGGGTGTAACAAGCTCTTGACAAGTTATAGATGTTTCATCTGCCTAGGAGAGGGTCCTACAACAAGGTGGAGGTACAGGGAAGTCAGTTCAGCTTTTAAGAGAAAGGAGGATTTGTGAAAATTAAACCTTGAATTAATGCTACACAAATAGTTTGAGATTCAAGACTGAGAATCTATTTAATGGATATTATATTTAGTATGCCACTAAAAACCTGTAAATCCATTCTATTCTTAAATAGTAAACTCTTAGAAAAGTATACTTTTATTGCTCACAGGAATCTTAAATTACTAAAAATAACTATGTGAGTTGTTTTGTGACAGAACAAAGCTACCTGGTGTTAACCCATGTTCCTTTTGCTTTAAAATATTTTGCTTTCACCATTTTCTTTGTTGATATTCTAAAGGCATATTGTTTAACCAATCATTCACTCACACACTCACTTATTTACCACATATTTGCCCCATATGCTCATCAGGCAGCAAGGAAAGAATTGTGGGCCAAATAAGGTGGTATTAATGCTCAAAATTCTCCAAGNGCAATGGGAGAGAGGAACTTGTGACATACATGAAACCTTGTGATTAGAAACACAATTCCTTCCAGCTGTTCTTGGTAATAAGTAATAGCTTCATTATCTCTTCAGTGATGTTAGGATATATTACAAGGATCTGAGGGAAACCAAGACTAATAGGATAAGTCTGGTAGGATAATATTCATCTCCTTTCCCTTAATAATTCTAGGGCAGTCCAATTTAGCAAATAAAATAAAAGATGCTCAGTTAAATTTGAATTTTAGATAAATAATAAATAAATGAACATCTTTTGACAAGTCTACCTGCTTTATGGAAAGGAATCATCTAGAATAGTTCCCTTCAATTAGAGATATAATTCTTTATCAGAAGCAATATTTTCTCTGACAGCAATTTTCCACCCAGGCAGTGGGCGTACCCTCCAGGAAGAAAGAGGTTTACTCAGAATATGAGAAAGAGAGAAGTTGTGTTTTGGGGGAAAAAAAACACCCTATCTTCATGTGATTCATGTATTATATATGATCCCCAGGGCTTTCCTGGTGACTCAGCTGATAAAGAATCAACCTGCGATGTAGGAGACCTGGGTTTGATCCCTGGGTTGGGAAGAACCCCTGGAGAAAGGACAGCTACCCACTCTGGTATTCTGGCCTGGAGAATTTCATGAACTCCATATAGCCCATGGGGGTCACAAAGATTTATGTTATATATGATCCCCAGAAGGATATCTAGTGTTTATACTTGTCTATTCTGAAAGAATCACCATCCTGTGGTAAAGAGGGCAAACTATATTTTCATTCTTCAGATGGGCACTTTGCTCAGAGCCTCAGCAATGATACTTTTATTATATGAACCTGGATTACTGCTATTATCACTCTTGCTACTGCTGCTGCTGCTATTACTACAATTATTTAATGAGCATACATAAGATGTAAAATATTACAGGAAAACCTGAACTAACTTTTTCACCAGTGCAATATGTATAATCCTGCTTCAAACTCTTTTAACTCGGCAGCCCTTTAAGTTTTGAATGCCTTGTCTATTGTGCTATTTTATAGATAGAAACAAAGACCCAGGGAGATGAAGTAATTTATCCTCTGTCAAATAAATAAGCAGCATCAGAAATGGGATTCATGATCAGAAGCTATGCCTTTTAACTCAAAAAATGAAACTGCAGTTAGATTGTTGTTGTTCAGTCATGTCTGACTGTTTGTGACCCCATGGACTGTAGCATACCAGACTCCTCTGTCTGCCACTGTCTCCTGGAGTTTGCTAAAATTCACGTCCATTGAGTCAGTGATACTATCTAACCATCTCATTCTCTACCACCCCCTCCTCCTTTTGTCTTCAATCTTCCCCAGCATCAGTGTCTTTTCCAATGAGTTGGCTCTTTGCATCAGGTGGCCAAAGCAGTTTAGTATTTTCCTTCTCAGGCTTATGCAGAGATAACTAGAGTTGGAAAAAGGAGTTGGTACTACTCCTCTGCATTTGAAAAACTCTTCAATGCATAAATTAGACACTGGCTCATTTGCATCTTTTAATGCAAGTGCAAAAATTGTGAAAATTAAAAACACGTACCATATCTTCTTACTTTCAAAGAAGTTCTCTCCTCAAAGAAGTAAGATCAGAATTCTAGACATGGGGAGGCAATAGGTAAATTGTGACAGCTTTTTTGCATCATCGTCACAGTTAATACATTAACTGTTGCCAGCAAATGAAAGCAAGTTAAAAACATGTTGTCNACTCTTCAATGCATAAATTAGATACTGGCTCATTTGCATCTTTTAATGCAAGTGCAAAAATTGTGAAAATTAAAAACACGTACCATATCTTCTTACTTTCAAAGAAGTTCTCTCCTCAAAGAAGTAAGATCAGAATTCTAGACATGGGGAGGCAATAGGTAAATTGTGACAGCTTTTTTGCATCATCGTCACAGTTAATACATTAACTGTTGCCAGCAAATGAAAGCAAGTTAAAAACATGTTGTCTCATCTTAATATCTTAATTACTTATGAGATAATGGACTTATTTTAGGATTATCCAGGAAATTACCTTATATTAATAAAAAATCAGGGGAATGCAATATATTAAACAAAATAGTCAAGGCTATGGTTTTTCCAGTGGTCATGCATGGATGTGAGAGTTGGACTATAAAGAAAGTTGAGCGCCAAAGAATTGATGCTTTTGAACTGTGGTGTTGGAGAAGACTCTTGAGAGTGCCTTGGACTGCAAGGAGATCCAACCAGTCCATTCTGAAGGAGATCAGTCCTGGGTGTTCATTGGAAGGACTGATGCTGAAGCTGAAACACCAATACTTTGACCACCTGGTGCGAAGAGCTGATTCATTTGAAAAGACCCTGATGCTGGGAAAGACTGAGGGCAGGAGGAGAAGGGGACGACAGAGGACGAGATGGTTGGATGGAATCACTGACTCAATGTACATGGGTTTGGGTGGACTCTGGCAGTTGGAGATGGACTGGGAGGCCTGGTGTGCTGCAGCTCATAGGGTCACAAAAAGTCGGACACGACTGAGCGACTGAACTGAACAAATAGCTAAATTAAATGATATCTTTCTGCATTTTCATTATAATCCAAATGTAGAAGCAAAACATGAAATGTGAAATAATACTAATTGATAAGAATAACAATTCTGAAAAGTCACTTTGAAGATGTTACAAGGCAGAACTGGCAGCATCACATTTAAAACTGTGTGGACTGTGGCACCAAATAGATGGGGTGTAATTCTTGAACTTTCTTCTTCATGACCATTATCTAGAATATTGCTCTGTTCTAATTCTCTGTATAGTAACTATAACAATCTGATTTTTAAAAATGAATTTATCGCTTCTCTTCTACTAATGCAAAATCTGCATGAGAATATAGCTGAATTTTTCGTGATCATATCCTAGGATCTGAACCCAGGTCTCCTACATTGTAGGCAGACGCTTTACCATCTGAGCCATCAGGGAAGACTCAGAATAGTTCAGACCACATTACAAATGAAGAGTGAGTGAATAAAGAAATAATAAAATAACAATAAATTTATTAAAAATAAATTTATAATCAATGAATAAATAATAAATTTATAAATAATAATTCCCCAATAAATAATAAATTTATAAATAATAAATTTCCCAGTTATTAGCTGAGTGGTCTTGGGTTTTTCTAAGCCCTCAGTTTTTTCATTTGTAAACTAATATTAAGTAATTTTCTATAACAATTATCATTATTATTAAGTACAAAACAAGTAAATCACACTGCATAGTGACAGTAGGAGCCTAAGTGTTCAGTAATGGTAGCAATAAAGTAAATGTGGTCCTCTCCTCTGCATCATAAAGTGAGTCTCTATCCCTTCCCCTTTGTTGGGTTTAGTGTCATTATTATATTCAATGCAATCTGAGCATATTTGGCAAATGCTACCTCTGAACAGAAGCTTGATGTCCTCACTCTTCCCTCTGCCACTAAAGCCTGCTTGTTTGTTTCAGATCAAAGCTGCACCTTCAGCCTGGATCCAAGAATGAAGATGTATGTGTGAGCAGACCGAAACTCTACTGCCAGCTTGAAGCGGAGACTCAAACGAACAGCCAAATGTATACTGTGAGTAACAAATATTTGTTGTTGATTGTCATGCAGGACAAGCTATTGAGCACTGATTATTAAAACATTCTATGGAATCACAAAAGATACATGGTCCTGGGATAAACTAGCTGATAAAGGCTGAGTTGACAAAGGAAAGGAACAGTGTGTCGCTATCATGAAAACAGAGCGTGAACACTGACTGCCCACCCCTCGCACCGCCCCACCTTCAGCAAATTTGCGTCTTATTTTGTTTTATTATCTTTAGTCTTGTTTTCATCTTCCCACTACCCTTCCACCTAGTTCAGTCCACCCAAGCACACTGTGAACCCTGGTCACTTCTCCAGTCCTTTCTGTTCTGAACTTTACACTTCTGCTGTACTGAATTAGTTGATTCAGCCCCTGGAAACTATCATGCTGTTTTCTGCTTCATGTGTTTTGCACAGGTCTTTTCCTTGATGTTCTCCTCCAGAGCACCATACCCCCAGCCTTCACCAGTGAGGTCCTCCTCTGTCTCAGCAATTTAGTTCAAAGGTCAGGCACTCTCTGTCTATCATCACCATCGCCTCAGTGTTATCTTCTGGACAGGGCCATCATTTAATCACCTTTACTGTTCTTAGTGGTTAAAATAAGACCCAGCATTTAACATGTGCTCAATATACCTGTGTTAAAATGAGTTGGACTGACAGGTCACTTCAAAGACTTTTAAAAAAATATATAGTAAAAGCATTCTGGCTAAAATTCAGCTTGTTCTGAATGTGATTTGTATCATTATATTTTGATGAATTAGCTTGCAGACAGCTTTTTGAGTAGATGAAGAGGAAATGGGAAGAATTCTTAAGCCTGGAATGTAACCATTTTTTCCCATCTCTTTGTGAGCATAGTTTCAACACTAGGCATCAATAGCTTCAGTCTTTTGTAAGTCTCCAGTTTGTACTTCAGTGTTTAAGGACTTTGAATAAATTATTATTAGAATAAATCAACACCATCTATTTTCTTATGTATTTTCCAAGCAGACAGGAACAGGCACAGGACACAAGAGAACTGACAGTTTTGTATACACAGAACAAAAGCTACTCAAGCATCAGAAATAAGGCTGAGAGAGGTGGGAGGCACCTTTCCTAATTTCCCCAACAGTGCAATTCACCTTCATGACCACTGATAGTTAAGAAATCTTGAAGAAGCAACGAACAATAAAGTTACATTAAAAAATGTGGAGAGAAGAAAAAATATCCCTAAAATGTGTAAGAAAAAGGAAACAAATGTCAAAAAAATTAGACTTTTATTTTTCATACCCTGTGGAGTTTTACTGTGAAGAATCTTTCCAATTGTGCCCACAGATGATTACTATAGGTAAGATTTGCTGTCTGAATTTTGCTTGAAACATGTGGTGCCTTGCTATAGACTTTAAACAACATTTTAACTTCTTATTTTCTCTTATGTGTCCTCAATGGGAGAAATGCATTTCATTTTATAGCTAACAAAAGCATGTGACAAGGAAGAGCTACTTGACTGCTACAAAGAAATGAAATGTCGAAAGGGTTATTAATAATTCACATGCTCTATGTAGAAAGAACAGATTGCCTCATTGTACAAACTGACTTATATACCTTGATATAGAACCGACAAACTGCTACTGATGGGTTTCTTTGACTCCTTCTTACTTATGTCTTTAATGGATAAAAGATCCTGTTTTCTGACAAATGTTATGCCATTTGTTGGTTTCAGTAAAAGCAAGGCTGATGATCAAACAATAAATAGTATGCAGGAGAAAGATGAACTGATAGGGTGGTACTAGCATTATCTCCTATCTGAATTTTTTTCTTATTATAAAGTTATACTGAGATAAGCCTAAAACTGGGTTGAATGAGCTTGGTATTGGTGAATCAAAATAGTAACACAATTGGATTGGCTATGCTTTCAGTCATCTCTTCCCCTAGTTCTTCCTTCATGTCATAGAGTGATAGTAATTAGAATGAAAAGATTCTCAACCTACATAAAGTTCAAGAAAATTTACAGATCTCTATAGCATATAGGCAAAATTCATTGACACTCCATCCCAACGCCCTAAAAATAGCCTTCACTAAATGAAATGAAACTAGTAATGCACAAGACTCATTGGAAAAGACCCTGATACTGGGAAAGATTGAAGGCAGGAGAAGGGGAGGACAGAGGTTGGGATGGCTGGATGGCATCACCAACTCAGTGGACATGAGTTTGGGCAAACTCTGGGAGATGGTGAAGGACAGAGAAGCCTGGTGTGCTGCAGTCCATGGGGTCACAAAGAGTTAGACATGATTGGGTGACTGAACAACAACAACAATACTCAATACTTTTCCTGCTTCAAGGGAGTCATGCCTTTATAAGTGTGCTGTGATCATGGGCAATAAATACTTTGGGCAGTGAAAGAAGAAATAAAACTGCACGATGAAAGAGAAACCAAGAATTGAAATGTTCCCAGGAATTACAGCTGAGCTATAATAGTGTATGGAGGATTAGTCCACAGAAGTAATTTTGTAAGTCTCTTGTGGCAGACACAGAATGATAGGGGAACACTGTGATGTACAGGATGTTTCCATTCCATTCCATAAATTTGCATTAGAGGTTCAGCATAACATAAATAATGCATGATAAATTCTATCAAAAGAATTTCTGGCTGGGGTGAGTGCACACAGGAAGCTGCCTCTAAGGCTGTATTTTAACAAGACTGGGTAATGGCCTGGCTGGCCACATTCATGCCCATAGAAACTGTGGGGTTTGCAATTTGTCAAAGGTTAATGGAGAAGCAAGGAAAGTGAGTTTGGCTTAAACTTTAAGCTGGTTTCCTATGTAAAGATCCAAATACTAGCATCATGCTTCTGTACTTCCATCTCTCTCTATAAAAAAATAACAGAGCATCATATCACTTATACGTGGGATCTAAAAAAGTCAAACCTGTGGGAAAAACAGAGTAAGGTGGTGGTTAAAATAGGATGGGGGAGAGGATAAGATTGATGGTGTTTAATGGTACAAACATATAACAAATAGTAAATAAGCCATAGAAATCTAATGTACAATGTAGTGAATGTAGACACTAATATTATACTAAAATAATGTAGCATGATAAATGTCCCCCAAAGGGCAATGGCATTACAATATAAATATGTGTCAAAGTAATACATTGCATACCTTAAACTTTTACAATGTTATGTGCGAAAATGCATTCAATAAAAATTAATAGTGATTTTAAAATATAAAGCATTTGACTGACCCACAGTTAATGCAGTGAACCTCTAAACCTCTTACTCCTCAAATGATGATTTGACAATGGAGAGAAGACGTTTGGCTATAGGAGAAAGGGCACATCACGTGCAAAAATTGGTAAGAAATAGTTAATTATTGAGGGCTTACTCTGTGACCAGCTCCATGTTAGGAATTGAATATATTATTGCATAATTATCTCATTTAGTCCATGTAACAACCTTACGAGGGGTAACCACCTTAAGAAGAAGAATAGATCAATGTCTCAGAAGGATTAGATGACTGTAGACTCTGTTGGATTGTTGTTGTTTAGTGGCTAAGTTGGGTCAACTCTTTGAGACCCCTAGGACTGTAGCCCACAAGGCTCCTCTGCCCATGGAATTTCCCAGGCAAGAATACTGGAGTGGGTTGTCATTTTCTTTTCTAGTAGACCCTATCAGCATATTTACAGAGCACATCTACATGTAACTTCTTTTTCCATTCTACTACCCACTACCTTATGCTACTTAATCATAGAAGCAGTGAATTTTGAAGTCAGCTTAAAAGAACAGTTCTGGAGGAAACAGTATTATCTGAGCCAGAAAGAAAATATAAGGCTCTTGGTGACATTCAGAAGTTAGGGATACATGAAATGGTGTGAGGAGAAGATGAGTAGTTCAAGAGTCTGATCCAGAGACACAGAAAAAGCTCTGCAGAACAGCTTGGATAGATGAACACCTAGTAGGAGGTATGATTAGCTGTGTGAGTTGGGTTGGCTGGGCTTCTTAAGTGGTGCTAATGTGAAAAACCCGCTTGCCAGTGCAGGAGATAAAAGAGACGCAGGTTCAATCCCTGGGCTTCCCTGGTGGCTCAGATGGCTAAGACTCTGCCTGCAGTGTNAGATGAACACCTAGTAGGAGGTATGATTAGCTGTGTGAGTTGGGTTGGCTGGGCTTCTTAAGTGGTGCTAATGTGAAAAACCCGCTTGCCAGTGCAGGAGATAAAAGAGACGCAGGTTCAATCCCTGGGCTTCCCTGGTGGCTCAGATGGCTAAGACTCTGCCTGCAGTGTGAGAGACCCAGATTCAACCCCTGGATTGGGAAAATCCCCTGGAGAAGGGAAAGGGAACCCACTCCAGTACTCTTGCTGGGAAATTCTATGGACAGAGAAGCCTGATGAACTATAGTCCACGGGGTCCCAAACAGTCTACATGACTGAGTGACTAACACTTTCACTTAGGTTGGCTGGATAAGACTGAAGCACAGGAGATAAGACTCACCTGTGACTCAGAGTTGCTTGCATTCTTGTTTTTGTAAATGAAAAACAACAAAAATCTATTTGAATACCTGTCCCAGGTGGTGCAGTGGTAAAGAGTCAGCTTGCAATGCAGAAGAGAGGAGAGATGTGGCTGAGATCCCTGAGCTGGGAAGATCCCTTGAATGAGGAAGTTGCAACCCACTACTATATTCTTGCCTGAACAATCCCATGGACAGTGGAGCCTGGCCAGCTACAGTCCATGGAGTTGCAAAGAGTCACACAGAACCCAGTGACTGAGCATGCATCCAAACACAAGCCCCCCACCCCTAGTCTTTCTCCTTCTCCTTATTCATTCCTGGGGAGGGCTACATCATTCCTTGCTGATCAAGGTTCTGATTAGCCATTACTTTTCCTTTTAGATCCATTCTACTCCCTCTTCTGGCTGCTGTGCAAGAAGGTGAGTAGTGGTGGGGTGAAGGGTGACTCCAATTAGTGCATCCCTCTCTGGCTTCTTGTTAAGTTCGGCCAATGAAAATCACCAGCAGCAAATTGGAGGGCAAGAAGAAAGGTCAGAGTAGTTTTTTCCTCTTTCCAAGTTTCTACCTGCTTTTGGCCCATTTCTCTGAAAGTAGCCTTGTTTTTCTACAGCTATATTTATCAGTAGTTCTTTCTCTAAGGGCCTAGTTTTCACTGGGTTCCTAATGTCTAAATACATGATGTACTCCTCTGTTCTTTAAGCTTCAGTGGTGGTAACAGCTTGCTCCTGTTACTGGTGCTTTTCCATCCTTTATTTCCTAAATGCTGATCTCACTGATATAAATAGTCCCTTCATTAAAGTATGTTTGAGGCAATTGGAGTAGATTCTGTTTCCTGCCATAGGGTTCCAACAACCAGCAAACATGATACTACTGCCTACTCCAGGGAGCACTCTTTCTCTGTTCATCCACATTGGGCTGCACAGGATCAGGCCCCAGTGAGAAGAGGCTGATGGAATCTAGCCAGGAAGCTAGAGCCAGGCAGAACTTCAGGTTTTGCTTGCGTGTTAGCTCTTTTCTGGAGAAGGAAATGGCAACCCACTCCAGTATTCTTGCCTGGAGAATCCCATGGACGGAGGAGATCGGTGGGCTACAGTCCCTGGGTCGCAAAGAGTCAGACACGACCAAGCGACTTCACTTTCACTTTAGGTCTTTTCAGTCATATCTGACTCTGTGACCATATGAATTGTAGCCTTCCAGGCCCCTCCAGGCCCCTCTGTCCATGAGATTCTCTAGGTAAGAGTATTAAAGTGTGTTGCCATGCCCTCCTCCAGGGGATCTTCCCAACCCATGTATCAAACCCTCATCTCTTAAGTCTTCTGCACTGGCAAGTGGGTCCTTTACCACTAATGGCACCTTGGAGGCCCTGATGGCTTCAGTTCAAGGGTTCATTGTTATTAGCAAGCCTACTAGCTGCAGACCTAAGAATCTGGTATATAACTTATCTATTTCTCAATTGATTTTGCGATTGACACAAGAAAAAGAAAAAAGGTGTAATTTATTGAGTCCTTCACACTCCCACTGTCTTCTGCCTATTCCTTAGCTCCCCTCCCAATGCCATGGAGTCTATAGACAGAGTAGCTTCACGCACATGGAGGTACAGCAGGGGCAGTGCGTGATCTGTGCAGAGACATCTTTTTGACACTTCCTAGACAGTGGGAAGGGCCTCTGTGGCTAGCAGATATGTTGTTGCTGTTGTTAATTAGTCACTCAGTCATGTCTGACTCTTTGTGGCCCCATGGACTGCAGCACAACAGGCTTCCCTGTCCTTCACCATCTCCCGGAGTTTCTTCACTCATGCCCATGCAGATATGAGAATGAGAGAACAAGTGGGACAAGACAAGGATCAAACTCTCTCACACACATTTTTTGAAACCTGATGAGGGAATCTGGGGAGTTTGGCACTACTGTGCTTTTAATATGTACTTTTTGCATTAATGAAATGATGAAATGCTTATTAGAATGACAACAAGCTGAGGAGTGGAAACTGGCTTATGGGTGAAGAGAGGCCTGTTAACCAGACTCACTGTCCTCTGTGTCTTATCATACGGGAAAGGAAAGAATATTACCTCTTTCCAACTTCCTCTTGGGAAGAAATAAACAGCTCTGTTTTGATATGTCACATCACAAGATGCACAGCTTGTGAGGACATGTGATGTGGTCACAAGTGGGAAAAGAGTGAAGGGAGCAGTGAAGACATTTGTAACATAAGCATACAAAATAAACAAGAAAATCCAGCCTCCCTCTCTACTTTGTCTTATTGCCCTCGTGCCTCCTTGGGTTTTCTGACATGGGAGGGGGGACTCTGCCTCACAGGAACACCTCAAGGGTAGGGACTTTCTCTGCAAGGAAGAATCATCTAAAGCAACCATTCCAAAAGCATTTAGTATGTATACATTATATTGCGTTGGCCAAGAAGTTTGTTTGG
Source organism: Neotragus moschatus (assembly GCA_006410615.1). NCBI lineage: Eukaryota > Metazoa > Chordata > Mammalia > Artiodactyla > Bovidae > Neotragus > Neotragus moschatus. The sequence continues at coordinate 393,562 of SJYA01001028.1, read as the reverse complement.
GTTTTTCCATAGGACACTATGGAAAAAAAAATCTGAACAAACTTTTTGGCCAACCCAATATTTCCTAGTAAGTATCAGTGAGGGGGCTTTGGAAACGAAAATGATGGAGTAGAAAGAAATGTGACGTGAACTAGATGTTTATAGGATAAAGCAATACCTGGCAGAACATACCTGTTATCCCACCATCCTCGGTGTACTGAGGGAGACAGAGAAGAGCTTCTTTCATTACAAGGCAGTGAGACTAGCAGACGGAGCAGGTACTTGGAGGTGTTCCCTCTGTTAGGCCTTGTTCACCACATCCTTTCAAAGATGAGGAGTTGAAGCCCAGGAAGCTTAGTGACTCGTGTTGGGTCACATGGTTCGTCAGAAGCCGTCTTTGACTAAAGCTCAGCTTCTGGGTTGCAGATGGCCTGAAAGGACAGAGGGATATACATATAAAAAGGTCACAAAGAGGCATAGTTTTATTTCTCATTTTTGGGTCTAGATAGTTGGACTACTGCGGGTAATGAGAAGAGAGGATCCTGATTTACTAAACTACCTGAATCAGGGCAGAAAATGAATGCAACCTAATCTTGCATTTGAAATGAAATGGTTTCAATTATTTTGAATTTGCACTGTTGTATCTATGCTGCTAGTATCCCAGTGAATCACAGAAAACTAAACAGCTTCCACAAAAGAAATGTGTGTCTATGCCGCAGAAATAAAACCTCAAACGTTACTGTAAAACACAAAAGATGGAATGTCAGCTGCACGTGTGCTAAGGCCATTGCTTCTCCACCTGGCTGAACTTTCAGGATACATTTTAAAACACTTAAAGCAAATGCTTCATATTCAGCAGCCATTTAATGAAACAGGAAAGTTAATAAAATCAGTTCTCATCTGTGACAGAGATTTAAGTATAGTCACTAATTACACATATTGAACTGGTTTGCTGGATAGATTCAAACCTTAGTGTGTTAAACAACAGTCATACTTAGAAGAATTTCAAACAGAAAAGAAAGGTAGAAATGTGGAACAGATTGTGTGAACAAAGTATGGTCTCCTTTTAACTTTCCAAACCAACTAGAGAGTCAGGCTGGGAAGATTAATAAGCATTGATCAGATAACAACAACAACAAAAAAGGCTAATTCCATCTCCAAAGATAAATAATTGCTTTTTGCTTTTAGCCAAGAGTAATTTATAATCTAACTTGCAATTACTTTTTTTTTCAACATTTTATGAGCATTATGTCTGTGCTTTCAATCAGGCATGTTCATGCAATAGCAAATTTGTCTCCAACATAGCGAATTATTAATTAAGGACCCAGATGTGTTTTACAGAGCAATGGAAGTTAAAATCAATGGTGTCTAACCCGAGGGTTAGGCTCAGGCAATGTCACAATGAAAGAAATCTATTCCCAGGCTATACTAATGAGAGCTTAAGTGATTGTTTGAAAATAGTGTAATGGCAGAATTACATGAAATAGACCTTTCTATATACTTTTTCCTTCATTTTTTTCTAACCCTGGGAAACGTAACAGTTTAATTCCACTTGATGGTTCCCACTGGAACCACTAGGCTTTTCTGGGAGTTATGAAAAACGAAAAGTCATGTTCGAGCTATATGCCTGAGGAATAAAACAGATCATTTTCTAGAAATTAGTTAAGAAAGATAATAGAGTTCCCTAACTTTCTTTCACTCACTTTATTGCGGCCAGTCCACTCTCCAGACTATTCAGTAAGTCCCCTTCAAGGTGCAGACTTTCAAAAATATGAGCATGAGTTCATATGTCTAATAACGTAAGTTAATTCAGGTGTCCAGAGTAAAGTGTCAGATGCATGCATCTCCTATAAATGGTTGTGCTTTTTATACTATACTGTATAGAGTACGGCATCTCTATTTCAAGCCTAGTATATGCAGAAACAAGCATAAAAGCAGTGGTGATGTAACTGGTACTACTGTACCTTCAAGGTACTATAGATTAAATGTTTTCTTTTTTCTGTTCACTTTTATATATTATTTGTATGGAAAGTACAATATTTTTTTATAAATCTATTACAGTACAGTACCAAATGGCAGATTTTGTTAGTAGGTTAACTTTGTTGGACTTAATGAAAGAAATGGACTTAGGAATGTGCTCTCGGAGCAGAATCTATTTGTATGTTGAGGACATACTGTGTTAGCTGACAGTGGAGTTTCAACTCTCCCAACTAGTGATGCCTTGGATTCCACCAGTGGAACAGAAGTATCATTCCTTTGATTAACCTTACCCCTAGAAGGCCAGTATGAACACATTTTAATTACTGAGGAGAGGGAAGGAAGCTAATATTTGTTCAGTTCAGTTCAGTCTCTCAGTCACGTCCAACTCTTTGCGACCCCATGGACTGCAGCATTCCAGGATTCCCTGTCCATCACCAATTCCTGGAGCTTATTCAAGCAGATGTCCATCAAGTTGGTGATGCCATCCAATCATCTCATCCTCTGCCGTTCCCTTCTCCTGCCACCTTCAATCTTTCCCAGTCTCAGGGTCCTTTCAAGTGAGTCAGTTTTTCGCATCAGGTGGCCAAAGTATTGAGATTTCAGCTTCAGCATCAGTCCTTCCAATGAATATTCAGGACTGATTACCTTTAGGATGGACTGGTTGGATCTCCTTGCAGTCCAAGGGACTCTCAAGAGCTTTCTTCAACTCCATAGTTCAAAAGCATCAATTCTTCGGTGCTCAGCTTTATTATAATCCAACTCTCACATCCATAACATGACTACTGGAAAAATCATAGCTTTAACTAGATGGACTTTTGTTGGCAAAGTAATGTTTCTTCTTTGAAACATGCTCTCTAGGTTGGTCATAACTTTTCTTCCAAGGAATAAGAGTCTTTTAATTTTATGGTTACAGTCACCATCCTCAGTGATTTTGGAGCCCAAGAAAATAAAATCTGTCCTGTTTCCATTGTTTCTCCATCTATTTGCCATGAAGTGATGGGACTGGATGCCATGATCTTAGTTTTCTGAACGTTGAGTTTTAAGCCAACTTTTTCACTCTCTTGGGGAATGATTGAGTGAAGTACACAGAGTTAGACACTTTGTACATGCAACCTAATCTGCTCCTTAGATCAATATTTGTACCTGGAAACAGAGCATATTCTACTCATTTGTAGAGAAGAAACTTCAGGCTTAGAAGGTATGTACATTTACCAAATTGTCACTGCTAATACATGAAGTGTGATATGATACCCCTTTTGTCTGTCTTCTATGTTTATAAAACCAGCCCGACTGATTAGAAACCTGTGAATCTTTTTTTCTATGTAGTGCTTTTCTCTCTTAAAAGGAAATTCTTGATTTATGGCCTTGGAAATCTTACTGAAACAATATAATTTCAAGCAAGCTGTTGAATCTCACACAGACTTCATCTCTACAGCAGTATAACTGGAGTTACCATTTATGTCGCCAAGGCCTCCTCTGAGCTCTGGACAGTTTTCTTTACCTGCTATATGGACAAGTTTGTGTTTTGTTTTCCCCCCATTCAAATCATTTTTGCTTTCCTCTCTCTATCTGATCTCAACAAAGCTAGAGAAAATGAAAATTTTCCTAAAGGACATTTCACATCTCCAGAAAATAAAACTGATGGGAAAGAATGAAAATGGGATAGGATTTCTTTTTCCATGTGAAAAGTTTTTTTTAACATTTATAATTCTGGTGCATTTTTGAAGGTGACTATATTTAAGTGGTCTTTATAGGAAGATATCCAAATACTATGCTGTTTATTTTCCCTGCTGCTGCTGCTGCTGCTGCTAAGTCGCCCCAGTCGTGACCGACTCTGTGCGACCCCATAGACGGCAGAACACCAGGCTCCGCTATTCCTGGGATTCTCCAGGCAAGAACACTGGCGTGGGTTGCCATTTCCCTCTCCAATGCATGAACGTGAAAAGTGAAAGTGAAGTCGCTCAGTCGTGCCCCACTCTTAGTGATCCCCACGGACTGCAGCCCACCAGGCTCCTCTGTCCATGGGATTTTCCAGGCAAGATTACCGGAGTGGAGTGCCATCGCCTTCTCCTTATTTTCCTTACCAGAAAACAAATATCTCTGCGGAGATAAACTGTGATGACGTAAGAAACAGATCACAGAGGTATATTTACTGCCTTATCTTATTTTATGGGTTTGAACAATCTATTTGGTGCAAGCTTGCCAAAAGTAATCAAAATATAAAAATAATGAAAAAAACTTTAAAATATCTTTAAAAAGAGTTTTTATATGATATCTAGAAGGACTCCTTATGCTTCATGCTTTGGTTAGAATTAAATTATAAGGGAAAAATTCCAGAATTGAAGATGTTATACTAAAATCATAAATTCACTTGATTAGGATGAAAATTTAGTTATACAGACACATCTAAAATAAGACACCATATAGTACTTGCAGTATGTGTGTATGTATATACATACACACATAGTCACACTTACAAGATGAAATGTTGGGAAAATGGAAGCACAAAAATTAAATACCAGAAGTAATAACAACATTAAATTATATTAAATTTAAAGTGTAAAGTCTTAAGATAAACAGCCCAGGACTATCCCCCTTTTTCATGAAAAGGGTATAATTCAAGAATATAAACAATGTGTCAATCATTTAACATGTAATACCAAGGCAAAAGGAATGAGCGAAATGAAACTCATATTGAGTCAAAATTTGACAGATCAGGGAGATTTTTAAAACAATAAGGATCTAAAGGTTACATTATAAAATCAGCAAGGATGACTTAATTCCTATGCATGGGATTTTATACTCTATAAAATGCATGCTTTTCTTTTGTGACCAACAATGAATAGGTAAATTATAAATAAATAGCATAAAGCTATCCATAAAATAAATCTAAATAAACTTCCAAGTGCGGAAAATTTAGAGGCCACATTTTTTGGCTAGATGCCAAAAAGCATAGAGTCTTGTAAAAAAAAATAAACATTTAGAATTGTCTATAATAAAAATTAATTTAAGTGAATAAAATATATATGAAATAAAACTATAATTCCAAATAATTTACACATTAACCAAAATTAGACCACTTCTTTGAAAGCTCTAGGAGTGCGTCTGAAATGATGCACTGAAGAAAAATTAAAGCTTTGAATATGAATTTAATAAAAAAAGAAAGACTAAAAGAATGGGTTAATATTAATCGTAAAAAATTTTTAAAGTGAGAAGAANTAAAACTATAATTCCAAATAATTTACACATTAACCAAAATTAGACCACTTCTTTGAAAGCTCTAGGAGTGCGTCTGAAATGATGCACTGAAGAAAAATTAAAGCTTTGAATATGAATTTAATAAAAAAAGAAAGACTAAAAGAATGGGTTAATATTAATCGTAAAAAATTTTTAAAGTGAGAAGAATTAATAGGAAAATTTAAGTAGAAAGTTTTGTGAACAAAGAATTCTACAAAGAAAAAATTAACAAAATTAAAAGCTGATCAAATCAAGATGATAATTATTATTTTGAAAAAACAAATACTCCCAACTATATGAATAACCAAAGAAAAATAAAAATTCTAATAAGATAAATATCATAAACATTTATACATAAGATGGATATACAAATAATATAATGAAGAGAAGAATATTTTATGATACTATAAATTTACAAAATGTTTTTTTATTAAGTTTTTTTTTTAATTTTTAATTTTTTTAATTTTTTTCCATATCAGGTGTACATGAGTTCCCATTGTTTAGGTANTAAGATAAATATCATAAACATTTATACATAAGATGGATATACAAATAATATAATTAAGAGAAGAATATTTTATGATACTATAAATTTACAAAATGTTTTTTTATTAAGTTTTTTTTTTAAATTTTTAATTTTTTTAATTTTTTTCCATCTCAGGTGTACATGAGTTCCCATTGTTTAGGTAACAAATAATTAATTTTTAAAGGAAAATTACAAAAAGTTTTAAGGTCTAGCCTTATAATATCCACAACTGAATTTATAGGTAAATTTTACCAAATCTTTTGGGAATAAATTTGTTATAAAATTATTTCAGAACATAGACAATACATATATCTTGCTNAATTTTTAATTTTTTTAATTTTTTTCCATCTCAGGTGTACATGAGTTCCCATTGTTTAGGTAACAAATAATTAATTTTTAAAGGAAAATTACAAAAAGTTTTAAGGTCTAGCCTTATAATATCCACAACTGAATTTATAGGTAAATTTTACCAAATCTTTTGGGAATAAATTTGTTATAAAATTATTTCAGAACATAGACAATACATATATCTTGCTGCTGCTGCTGCTAAGTCACTTCAGTCGTGTCCGACTCTGTGCGACCCCATAGACAGCAGCCCACCAGGCTCCCCCGTCCCTGGGATTCTCCAGGCAAGAACACTGGAGTAGGTTGCCATTTCCTTCTCCAATGCATGAAAGTGAAAGTGAAGTCGCTCAGTCATGTCCAACTATTAGCGACGCCATGGACTGCAGACCTCCAGGCTCCTCCATCCATGGTATTTTCCAGGCAAGAGTACTGGAGTGGGGTGCCATTGCCTTCTCCGGATATCTTGCTAAGTTTGCATAATTTCATATTAAAATGTGTTAAAAATGGCACTGAAAAATTAAGCTAGAGAAGATCAATATTTCTAAATAAGCAGATAGCTTTGAGGGAATTATTAATACATTGTACCATGCAGAAGTAGATTTTATTTCAAGAATGCAAGATAATAAACCCTCGGAGACCACTTAGAATACTTGAGTATTTTGAGGTATGATTGTCTCAGTTGCTAAACAAATTAATAGCATTCTACATTTATTATCATTTTTGAATAATTAAATCACTGGATATAGAATAAAAATTGTTAACAAGTTGAAAAATAGTATGTTTGACAACAACAAATGCCTTCACAAGTGTATTGACACATTCCACTAAATTTAAGATTAAACAGGAATGCTGGCTGTCACCACCATACCACTCTAATTTGGCACTGTTTTAGATTATTTAACTAATGAAGATACAACATTATAGCCTTGTGTTTGGCCATATGATCTCAGACGTCAGAGACAGACTTTGGTTCTGATTTTGGGACAGACATTTATTAATATTACCTAGAAGACCATGGGCAATTCCTTACTCTTTGTAATCTTTAATTTTTCACCTGTGGAAAGGACATTAATCTCTCTTTCTTGGGAATTCTATGAGAATTCAATCTAAAAACCCTTGTACAATGGTTAGCAGAATGTCTGATACTTTATCGGTTATTAATTAATGAAATGACTATTAGCCTATATTAGGTATTATTATTATTATCTTTGTCAGCAAAATAGATATATACAGATATATATACTTCTGTCGTATACAATTGATCTGGAAGCTGTGGGTTATCACTAATTTTCTTGACCTCATGTCTCCCCCACAACCACGTTTGATTGACTTTGTGTTGTGTTGCATGAAAGGAGAGAAGGTTAGCAAAGAAAACATGAAAGACTGTGTAGGAAATTACACTGTATTTCCAATAAGATGTGCCCAGACTTTAACCCTAGTCACCTGTGAATATGACTTTATTTGGAGATAGTATCTTTGCAGGTATAATTGGGTTTTCTCTGGTGGCTCAGATAGTAAAGAATCTGCTTGCCATGCAGAAGACCTGGGTTTGATACCTGGGTCGAGAAGATCCCCTGCAGGAGGGAGTGGCTACACACAGCAGGTATAATTAAGCTGAAGATGTCAAGATGTGATCATACTAAATTAGAGCCCAACCTAAACAGAATGACAAGAGTCCTTACAAATTAGACAAAAAGAAGACACAGAGATATAGAAGGAAAATCATGGGAAGGCACACACAAAGTTTGGAGTGATATAGCTACAAGCCAAGGAATGCCACGAGTTGTCCACAGCCACCAGGAGCTGGGAAAGAAGCATGAAGATTTTTCTCCAGAACTTCTGGAAGGTAGGCTTCCGTCCATCAGAATTGTGAGAAATTTGTTTAAGCCTTGAAGTTTGTAGTGATTGATTAATAGCGACAGAGGAAAATAAAATAGATGGGTAACATTTAGATTTTGCAAGGAAGCAGGAAGTGCACTATCTTTCATGTTTAAATGTACAGAATTGAAGATCAGCAGATAATTAAGGAAGATATCACCATAAAAATCTGTATAAATCTGTATAACCATGACTCCACTGGCCCCTGTGTTCCTAAAGATATGCACATGGGTATATATCATAGGAATGTATGGAATAGAAACTCAGAAAGAAAATAAAAATTTCTCAGTAAGAAAATGGCTTCATAAATTATGATGAGGTTATTAAGTTTTGTAGGTAATTATAATACAATGCATTATATGTATATAATTTTTAAATTACAGAAACATAAATATCTGGGCTGGAAAAAATCCGTAATTTATTATGTTAATAGCAAGCTAGAGAGCAATATATATGAAATGACTTCAGTTTGTAAGACACATACATATATATTCATATACATGATTTTATGTATGTACTATATACACATCTTTATTTATCAGACATACATATACATGAGGTACATATATAAGTGTGTGTTTGTAGGCATGTACTTAGCAGAAACAAAGAAGTTTGAATGTTTGAGGACAAAATTCTTATGGACAAAAATCTCTGGGAGATTTATCTTTTACTTTATACACAAAATCTCTGGGAGATTTATCTTTTACTTTATGCACGAAATAAATATAACCAACAATCAGCATACTGGTATTCTGGCTTGCAATTGAGCTAAGAGGCATCCAAGATTCCCAGAAAAAAAAGTGTAAGGAGACTGTGACCTGAGAGTAGTTGTTTCAGCATTTCTGGTTCTATCAGGTCACCATAAATTAGCTGTGTTCCTCTATTAAAGGCCACTGTGTTAGGCAGGCAGCCCACCTGATACAGATCTCTTCTGGGTTCAGAAACTCTATTTCTTACTCCTTTGGGCCTAAAATAAAAATGGCTGTCTGTGACTACCTCAGAGACATTTCACTATTGTTTACCACATTTCTTAAGTATAGTCCACATCTCTGTCAACAGTTCACGATCATATCTCCCTTACCCTGCTTTAATGTGTCTCTGTTTCCTTCCAGTTGATTATCCCTGTCCAGTATTCATGACTTGTAATTCCTAACTTGGAACTCACCTGGCTTACGTGAGGGTAACACACCACTGCAAACACAATTTGGCCAATATGATAATTTCATTTCTCAAGCTTCATTTCATTGATGAGTTTTGGGGTGAGCACATACTTATCAAACTGAGTGAGTCAGAGGCAAGCATAGGAATTCTGCTGAAGTTAAAGGAAAAGAAGCAATCTCTTCCCATTGATCTGTTCCCTTTTAAACTGAAAGTCTATTGCTTCTGGTGGCCGTTTCTGTCACCACATGGGATAAGCCTGAGAGAATGATGGCAAAGCAGATGAAAGCAGAATTTGGAAGTGGATACCAACACATTCCTGATGGTATAATTTGACCACGTATATTCAGCCATATCTGTATCTGGACAATCCATGAACTTGTAAGTTATGTGAAACTAATACACCCGTTTTCTGTTTTCTAATTCCAGTTGAAATGAGGGTTCCTGAATGATGCAAAGATCTTGTAAGCTTTTTGCCTCAGCCCAGGGGAGTGATTTATGCACTGCGGGTGTATTCTCTGCCGTCTGAGCCATTAGGGAAGCTCCTGTGCTGGTTAGTTATTGTCATTGTGAGTTTGTGTGACAAACTTTGCTCTCACCTTGAAGTGATATCTTGCCCAATCAAATTCATACATTACTCAGCTTCTCTTTCTTTCTCTCTCTCTAATCTTCCTGTTTTAAAAATGTAAACTAGAAATATGGGTAAACTGTACAGTTGATTGGAAGAAAGAAGGAAAGAAAAGACCATTAATTTCTAGCTAACTCAGACCTTGGCACTTTGGTGCCACTTCACAAATTTCTAAGAACTAACTTCGCAGAGGAGCTGGGAATTTGCACAGTTCTGCTCCAAATTCCATGAGGTTTGGACTTGCTTTAAGAAAAATAAAAATAAAAGGTGTTTCTACCCTCTTGTCTCTCCATGTATTTTAATACAATCCTGTTCAATAGAACTGGTTTGTGTGGATATCTGATCCTTTAACAACAACAACAAAAAATCTTAGCCAAAGGATTTATTGATATGGACCCATGTTCATTTTATGTTTGCTGAGAAAAGCTCCTTTAAAATCATATGGCGTGGTTTCAAACTTCTCTCTTTCATTACCTCTGTCTTTATCTAAGTTTTACTGGTATTGATATTGGTGTTTATGTGAATATATATCTACACCCACACCACTTATATCCATGCTTATGCTTGCACTTATACTTATTCCACACTGATATCTACTTTATATCATTAAGAGGTTGTTACCTCTGAGTTTTAGTTCTGCGTCAGCAAGGATTATAAACCTTACTATTAGGAAGCCAAAACAACAATCTTTCAAATTGACTCAAATATTTTCCATGTTTTCCTCAAATACCATAAAGATAAGTCATATCACCTAAAAGTGCATTTTAAATGGTCACTTTCTCATTCCACAACCCCCCTCCCCACCCCCAGCTTTCCCTTGCCTCCATCTTCCAGAATCTCTTCTCAGACATTTCCCTTACTCCAAGCCAAGTCTTCCTCTTATAAACCTCTCACTTGTCCTGACTTGGTGCATCTAATGTCCAAAGGGCTGTTCTAGCAATAGAGGGACACTCCATGGAGGGCTGAACAAAAGGAGTGGAAAGAGAAATGAATGGACCCAGACAGGATTCTCTTTAACAGGTACAGAAAAGGCGAAGTGTGGGAATCCCTTGGTTAATCTCTGCTTTGTTACGTAAATGATAAATTTACAGAAAATTTTAAGAATATTCACCATAATTCAACAGGGGCTATTTTTGAATGAGGAATTCTTTTTATCTCCAACTAGATGTTTCTGCATGTTTTGCAGCAGCCATACATTGTTTTAAAAATCAGAAAAATATATAGTCACTGAAGAAGTTACTATTTGAGAGAAACACATATCTCAGCAAAGTGATTCTGAAATCTTGAACATCTTTTGGAGAAGTACTATGATAAATGAAGCAATCTTCCCCCAGATTACTCCCCTGCTGCGTACATATCACCTACTGCTATTTCCCTTGCCATCACGCTCCTAACCTAACTTGGATCTGCTGTGTTTTCAAAATGGCTTTGCATGAGGCATAGCTTGTTTCCAGAAGATAAATCGTTACCTTCTCCGGAATGGATTAAAGTGAGATCCTCATGTGCTATGGGGTTTCCTCTGTAATAGTGCTTACACTTTGATGGGATGCCCTGAGTAGGACTGTGGAGCCCCTAGCCGGGTAGTTCACCACCCCAGCTTCAGTTGCCTTGTGCCCTCAGGTACTCTGTGGGGACTTTAGTTTTACTGTGCCTTCATAAGTTGGTTGAAGTACACTTTTGTGCCTTCTTCTTGGCAGAGAGCCTCACAAGTGAAGGTTAAGCTTGATTGCTGCAGTAGAAAGGGAGAAAAATATTTCCTCAGAGCTTGTGAAGGTCAGCACAGTGAAGTCCCCATTCGTCACTCTTAAGTGACTGGAAAATGTAAATAGATGGTGAGGTTCTGACTCACCCATTCACTGATTCACTACATACTTAGGAAGTACTTCTGTGTGGATGCTGGGACAGGATGAACAAGTCACACTCATACTCAGGAGGGACTCCTAGAATAATAGGAAGTTCAGTTCAGTCACTCAGTCATGTCTGATTCTGCGACCCCATAAACTGCAGCATGCCAGGCATCCCTGTCCATCACCAACTCCCAGAGTCCACCCAAACCCATGTCCATTGAGTTGGTGATGCCATTCAACCATCTTATCCTCCATTGTCCCCTTCTTCTCCTGCCTTCAATCTCTCCCAGCATCAGGGTCTTTTCACATGAGTCAGCTCTCCACATCAGGTGGCCAAAGTATTGGAATTTCAGCTTCAACATCAGTCCCTCCAATGAAAGACACAAAAGGATGAAGTCTGGAAGTTAATGCTCGTAATGAAAATGAAACAAGAAATATTTATTGAATTCTGTGTGCCAAGGATGTATTCCAAGTGTTCTGTATCTTTTATGTCATCTCTATATAATCCCAGAAAGAAGATGCTATTTTTATTACTATTATTATTATTTTCTCCCTTTTGTAATTAAAGGAATTGAAGTCCAAAGAGTTATTCAAGGTCACCTGGTAGGGCTTCCCTGGTGGCTCGGTGGTGGAGAGTCTGCTTGCCAATTCAGAAGACATGGGTTTAATGTCTGATTTGGGAGGATCCCACATGCTCTGGAGCAACTAGGCCCTTGGGCCATAATTACTGAGCCTATGTTCTGGAGCCTAGGAGCTGAGTTCAGAGGCCTCAATTACTGAATCCCAAATGCCCTAGATCCCATGCCCTGCAACAAGAGAAGCCACTAAGATGAGAAGCCCGTGTACCACAGCTAGAGAAAAGCCTGAGCAGCGGTGAAGACCCAGCACAGCCATAAATAAATAAATACAATTAAAAAAAAAAAAAGCATCATAGAGCCAAAGTTCAGACTAAAAATGTCTGACTCCAGTAGGTATAAGAGATAACAAAGTAATGAATCCAGCAGCCTAGAAGGGTGATGACAATCAATTTCCATCTAAAAGTCTCTTCATGTCAATTTTGTCTTAGTTGTATTTTGAGTTCCATGTCTTGCATAGTAAACCTACCTCTGTTCACAGGAAAGGGCTGACAAATTTGCAATAAAATAGGCACTTTCATGCATTTCCAGTGTACTTCTGGTAATTAATCTCAGTTAAATAAACTAACATGCTGAAAACCTTTTTATGCCTAAAAATGTTTCATGTTTATTTCAATGACACTTATACAAGTAGATGTAGAATCATTTATACAATATTGGTTGAGTATCTCTTTAATGCATATGTACTTAACAAAAGAACTCACAAGCATTGAAAATAAAGCTTAAAAAGCTTTTTTTTTTTTTAAATTCTGGAACACTTTAAATAAAAATACAGGGCACAGAACACATTGATTTGGTGTGATATGAGCTATCTTATCCTCATACATAGCAGAGTAAAAGAAAATAAAAACTTAATAATAAGCACTATTAATATTTTCTTTTATCTGCTTTATTATTATTATTATTTTATATAAAATAAGGATGTATTATACTCTCAGGGGAAATTTTTTACAGTGATCTTTTTGAGTGATCACAGGAAAGCCATATATAAAAAAAGCTTAGTTTATCACCAGCAGTATCTTGCAATTCTCAAAAGAAAAATTGTAACTTACTTTAATGTATAAATTCACACTAATTTTTTTTCTAGACTGAAATGTCCTCTGATTTTAGAACCAAATAAACTATGATGAAGTGTCATAATTTCTAGAAGCTAATGGCAACAAATCAAACGTACTAAGAGATTTTCTAGCAAACCAGGAAGTTCTTTAGGTGCCTGATATTTTCCTGTGGCCTCATGTCCATCTGCACACCTCTACTTTTGAATCTCTGGAGAGCTCTTAAAGCTGTGTTACTTTTCACTTTATCAGATCTTGCCATTAAAATATTGCTTGGTTTTTGCTTGGAAATATAAGAGTAGACAACTGGAATAACAGCACAAAGTCTTCATTCATAGCCAATAATTTCTTGAGCCCTCAACTTCAGCTTTTTTGTTTGTTTGTTTTATGTTATTTAAAGCTCTCCCATGTGAAATCTTAGTTAACTCCCACCAAGGTACCTGATTTCAAATACATACTGGCTGAATTGTTTACTGACTGTGTGGCCCAAGATGGTTCATGCGACCCAAATTAAATTTTCTTGCTTCTAAAGGAATCTAAAAAGTTAAGGATCCTTATGCAGTCCAAACAAGATAAAGTAGTAAAAGCTCTTGATGTAATAACTTGATGGTAAATATTTTTCACTAGATTGCATAAGATAATCAGGTACTAACTATAATACTTTTGCTATATTCTTTCATTTCCAAAGTGGGAACTGCTTAGGGTATGAGCTGCTCCTTTGGAATTTCTTTCCTTCCTATCCTTTTATGTGTCTGTCTTTCTTTTTGTTTGCTTGCTTGTTTTGTTGTTGTTGTTTGTCTCTTTCCCCATCTTCTACTTTCATCTTCTTGTAAACATACAAACACTCTCTTTTAGCCTTGCCTACTCTCTTTAACTCAAACATTCTTTACCTTACCCCATGCTCTGCTTTCCTCTCTCTTCACACACACATACTCACATTTGGTAGATTGAAATACAAGGATTAAAATGATAGTCTTAACTTTGTCTTCTTAGTGTTAATCTATTCTTTGGCTAATAGAAAAAAAAATAATTGTTTGGGTCCCAAGCCCATTACACTGTACATAAAGAAGCCTATAGAAGTTTCAAGTTATAAAGAAATTTAGGTAATCTGTCTTCTAATTTCCATCAGTTAGGACGATCTTTTTATTGGAACAAGAGTAGCAGCAAATTACCAGATAGTTTAGGACAAATCTAATTAGACCTTTTCATATACAGATTGCTAAGAGAGAAGCAAACATAAAAAAAAAATAAATGGATAAAAATCATTTAACTCTTTTGACATTCAAACCAGGAAAAAACTGAAGAAACAAACTTTATTTTCATCACACAGTAGATCCCCATAATCAGATTTGGGAAATCCAATTGTATAGTGAGATTAATTTTTAAGCAACCTGTTCTTTTTAGTTGCATTCTAGTCATTAATGTTCCTCCCAGAAGAACAAATGGTTCAAATTTCATATATTTATTGAACTCCTCAAAGAAAAGAAAAACGTAATACTCCATTAAGGCAGAAATTTCTCTTCTTTGCTTGTCTGCTGTGTATCCCAAGCACTTAAAACAATGCTCAACACATTGTAGGTGTTGCCATCTTGAAGTTCTCTGCTATTGCCATCTTGAAGTTCATAATAATGCTGTCTCTAAAAATGTGTTTTGTAAGTGAAGTCTTATTGTAGCTGCCAAGGCAGTACATGCATGAGCAGAAGATATAAATGAATACAAGTGTTCACCATTGTTTGCCAGTCCATTTGAATATCTTGTTCACTGTGCCTCATATAAGAAGGTGCATGTGTTTCCCAAGGCTATAATAACAAGTTAACACACATTTGGTGGCTTAAAACCACAGGCATTTATCATCTAGCAGCTCCTAAGGCTAAAAGTATCAGTATATACAAACTTGAAGTGTAGGTAGGGCCATGCTCTCTCTGAAGGCTCTAAAGGAGAATGCCTCCTTGTCTCTTTTAACTTCTGGTGGGGCCGAGTACTGCTGACTTGTGGCTACACAATTCCAACCAATGCCTCCTTCTTCAGGTGGCCTTCTTCTCTTTATCTGTGTGTCTCTCTTTTGTGGAACACTTATAAGGACACATATTATTGGTTTTGGGGCCCTTCCAGATAGCTTTGGGAGATGGTGAAGACAGGGAAACCTGGCATGCTGCAATCCATGGGGTCAGAAAGAGTCAGACATAACTTAGTGACTGAACAACAACAACTAGATAATTCAGGATGATCTCATCTCAAGCTTCTCCATTGCATGTACAAAGACCCTTATTCCAAATAAAGTCACATTCACGTGCTTCCAGGGATTAAGACATAGACATATTTTAGAGGGGGAGAGGATGATGGGCATCATTCAGTTCACTCTAGAGGAGATCCTTGTGAGGGAGGCCTGGAGACATAAACGTCACAAGCATCATCACAGACCTGCCTCGGCTGAATTCTATTTTAATAAGGAAGTACATGATGAGAAAGAAGTAAATAACTCAAGCTAACCTTCTAGAATTAGCTGAGAAAATGTTTAATTTGGGGTCATTCATGCACTTTTCCCATCCAATCTGTCTTTGAATTTTACTTACAATTCCCATAGGCATAAATATAATTTGTAAAACATGTGTTTCCTCAAAGTTTTCAGTAAGAAAGAGCCAGAAATCAAATGAAAAATTACTTGCTACAGCTAATTCATTTAATATACTATTAATGTCTTAACCACACGTGTGTAAATATATATAGATATATAAAAATTGTGCAATTAACAAATATATGTAAACAAAATGTATGTTTACAAATATAGAAACATTTATGTATGTAATTATATATCTCTATCATATGCAAATATTTGTTTATAAATATAGGCATATATATGAATAAGGATATATGTGTATACAAATACACACATGTATGAGAATATTCTATAGTTTCTTAAAATTTATAAATAAAAATAACCTCAGTGAATATCTATGTTAAGTGGGGTAGTTCAGGCAAGAGTTAATGAGTTATGAGTTGAACAAGCTCACTCAATTGGCATATGGACAGAAGTGGTACCCAGGCTGCTGGCTTCCAGTTTTTATTCTCTATATTTTGAGCCACCCCAGTTCTGAGTATCTTCATTTTTTTCCCCCTTCCTAAGCCTGTTTTATTTCTATCAAAGTCATCTCAATGATTTTAATTACCTGATGGATTTAAAGGATAAATGTATTATGTGCATCTCCTTTAGGAAAATATTTGATGACTCTAAAACCCAATTCTCTGAGAATTTGCTATCACCAAGTCTTAGTACTTTATAGCTTCTGAATGCTAATTTTTTTCAGATATGGATTACAAATGAGAAAGGATATCACAGTAGCAAATTGACAAAAGCTCTTTTTGAGATGATCATGAATAATGGATATTAAATTCATTTTGCATATTTTGAGAAACTGCACATCATATTAAGTAAATTGCTTATGAAGCAAGGTGTTTTGACAAAATCAGTTAATTTTCATTTGTTTCAGTTTGTAAGTGGTAAACTTACCGTATGCATATCTTTAGGCTTCTTCCTATATTAGAAAAACCTAAATTATCTAATAATAATATGCTCTCTCCTTATAGCATCAAGGCTTTGATGCCTTTAGCCTCAACTTTTTATTTCCTTATTCTTAATTCCATTAAACTAATAATGTATCATTTTATATGCCATCTGAAGTTATTACATTTTTCTTATTGGATTTGTGATATGAATAGTTTCAAGGAAGTGACCTTTATATTAACTATTCTTTGGACTAGAGTCAGTTCTTGAATAATTAGCTGGATAAAGGTACACATTCACCAACCATACATGGGAAGGCAGATTAAGTGACTGGATTCTAGCTTCAAAAGTTTCAGTGTCTTCTAGGGGAGAAGGGTGGGGGACACTTCCAAATTCATTGGATGAGACTAGCTTTACCTTGATTCAAAAACTAGATCAGAAAACTGCAAGAAGCAAAAATTATAGATCGATATCCCTACTGAACATAAATGCAATAATTCTCAACAAAATAATAGCAAACTGAATTCAAAAACACATTAAACAGGTCATAAACCATGACAATGTGGCATTTATTCCAGGGATATGGAGATGGTTCAACATCTGCAAATTAATGAGACACACCCCATTAACTAAATTAAGGATAAAAATCATAAGATAATCTCAAAAGATGCAAAAAGGCATTTGATAAGACTCAACATCCATTCATGACTAAAAAGTCTCAACAGAATGGGCATAGAAGAAATATATCTCAATATAATAAAGGTTATAAATAACAAACTTACAATTACCATCATATGAAATAGTGAAAAGCTGAAAGCCTTTTGTCTAAGATCAGGAACTATACTATTTATGCTTAGTTTTCACGACTAAACTTTCATCTGTTGCCCTCCAGAATCACCATCTCTATTACCAGCCAGAAATTAACGTCCAACTATGATCTTTTTTCATGTTGATCCTCCTCAAATTCAGCAACTTTTAAAGCATATATAAACTGTCTCCCACCCTTCCCATATTTTGCAACACTAAATTCTTTATTTTGGAGAGCTTTATTCTTTTCCATTTGTTTGTTCATTGTGTTTGGTTCCTCAAAACCACACAAACTGCCTTGCACTTCACAGCTATCTCACACAGCTACATGGCCTAAAAGGGGTTTCTACTCATAGCCCTTTGTACTTCCCTTCTCTTAATGCTCAAGACACTGCATTTTAATTGTCTATGTACTTATTTATAAACTTTGGGGTTTCAGAGTCTATGTTTGTCATATTTTGCATTATATCATGTCAATGAATGTTTGTAGAAATATTTGTTGGATTAATAATGAATTAATCTGCTATATATAATTCACCACAATGATAACATTTTACAAAGTTCACTCCTGCAACTAGAAAATCACACTAAATATCTCCACACAGTGCCTTTACTAGCACTCCAAACTTAAAATATACCCAATATATTTATGTGGATAAAGTTTTTTCCATTAACCCCTGCTTAGCTCCTTTATACACGGGTGTTAGTGTGAGATTATCTCAAAGTATAACATAGTTTTGCTCTCTTTTCTTATCCCCTGGTGGTTTAGACAGTAAAAGTGTTTGTCTACAATGCAGGAGACTTGGTTTGAATCCCTGGGTTGGGAAGATCTCCTGGAGAAGGAAATGGTAACCTATTCCAGTGTTCTTGCTTGGAAAAATCCCAGGAACGGAGGAAACTGGTAAGCTATAGTCAATGGGGTTGCAAAGAGTCAGACATGACTAAGCATTAATTTTTTTTCTTATCCCATCACCATTTAACCTTTATAAAGATCTTTTACACTCATCTAAGGTATTTTAACAGTCTATTATTAAATTGCATTGCCCATCCTTCCTCTGAATGTCTCCCATTGTGTGTCATTTCCAAGAGAAGAGGCTATATGTTGTAAATTATATCTCCTTTAAAGTTACATACTTAATTAAAAACTGTAGTAGTCCCCCATGATAAAAACTACTGGTTGCATAATTCAAAGTCTTATTTGGGCATTAGTATACTGCAAATTACAATGTGAGGTTATAGAAGATAAAGTAAAAAGTTTCATGATTACATTAAGAAAGGACTAAACTAACTGTGCAAGACAGCAATATGTGGCTGCAAAACTCCTTCCATTTTGTATTTATACTCCTTTACAATTGCTTCTGCCACTGGTGATGGTTAATTTGTGTCAGCTTGACTATTTATAGAATGCCCAGGTTAAATAAATTCTGGGTGTGTCTATGAGGATATTTTTCAGATGAGATTAACTGTTGAATCAGTAGACTGAGTAAAGCATATTACCTTCCTCCAAATAGTTGGTCATCATCCAAATTATTGAAGGCTTGAATAGCATAAAAGATTCTTTTTTTATTCTTTTATTTAGGAAGTAGAATTAACCCTACCCCTTTTTCTTCTGCCTGGTGGTTTGAGCTGGGACATCTCATCTCATCCCCTGTGGTCGGACTGAGACTTACAGTATTAGCTCACCTGGTTTTCAGGCCTTCAGATATAGACTGTATTATATCACTGGGTTTCCTGGGTCTCGTGTATGCAGACGATAGACTGTGGAACCTCTTAGCTTTCATATTTTTGTGAGCCAATTTTTCTTTATAAAACTTATATATATACAATGTTGACCCTTGAACAATGTGAGAGGTTAGGGGAACCAACCTTCTGTGCAGTCAACAGGTATTAGGTATTACTTAGAGTGGACTCATCCTGTATATGTGATTCCTCCATATTTGTGGTTCTTCTGAATCCACAGTCTACAAAACTCAGATTCAACCAACTCTTCATGGCATAGAACTGTGCATATAAGTGGACCCATGCAGTTGAAAGGAATTTTCCTGTAGCTCATACGATAAAGACACTGCTTGAAATGCAGGAGAGCCTGGTTTGATCCCTGAGTTGGAAAGATCCTCTGGAGAAGGGAAAGGCAACCCACTCTAGTATTCTTGCCTGGAGAATCCCAGGGACAGAGGAGATTGATGGGCTACGGTCCATGGGCTCGCAAAGAGTCAGACATGACAGAGCAACTAAGCACACAGGTGCAGTTGAAACCCATGTTTAGGGTCAATAGTTTCATATATATATATATATATATAAATCTATAACAGAACTAATAGGTGATATGTATGTATATATCTGTTTAGTTCTCTTTTTCTGGAGAACCCTAACTAATAAACCAATTCTCTGTTAAAGAAGTGTAGTCTATTTTTCCATCCCCTTTAATGGGACTGGCTTTTACACCCTGCTTGTCTAAATTATATGCAGAGTACATCATGAGAAATGCTGGGCTAGATGAAGCACAAGCTGGAATCAAGGTTGCCGGGAGAAATATCAATAGCCTCAGATATGTAGATGACACCGCCCTTATGGCAGAAAAAGTGAAGAGGAACTAAAGAGCCTCTTGAAAGTGAAAGAGGAGAGTGAAAAAGTTGGCTTAAAGCTCATCATTCAGAAAACTAAGATATGGCATCCAGTCCCATCACTTCATGGCAAATAGATGAAGAAACAGTGGACACAGTTTATTTTTCTGGGCTCCAAAATCACTACAGACGGTGATTACAGCCATGAAATTAAAAGACACTTATTCCTTGGAAGGAAAGTTTTGACAACCTGGAAAGCATATTAAAAAGCAGAGACATTACTTTTTGTCAACAAAGGTCCATCTAGTCAAGAGTATGGTTTTCCCAGTAGTCATGTGTGGATGTGAGAGTTGGACTATAAAGAAAGCTGAGTGGTGAAGAATTGATGCTTTTGAACTGTGGTGTTGGAGAAGATTCTTGAGAGTCCCTTGGACTGTAAGGAGATCCAACCAGTCCATCCTAAAGGAGATCAGTCCTGGGTGTTCATTGGTAGAACTGATATTGAAGCTGAAACTCTAATACTTTGGCCACCTCATGCAAAGAGCTGACTCATTTGAAAAGACTCTGATGCTGGGAGAGATTGAAGGCAGGAGGAGAAGGGGACTACAGAAGATGAGATGGTTGGATGGCATCACCAACTCAATGGACATGAGTTTGGGTGGACTCTGGGAATTGATGATGGACAGGGAGGCCTGGCGTGCTGCAGTTCAATGAGTCCGACACGACTGAGTGACTAAACTGATCTGAACTGAACTGTGACTAATTTAGACAAAAATAGTGTGACGGGGACTTCTCTGATGGCTCAGTGGTGAAGACTCCAAGCTCCCAATGCAGGAGCCCTGGGTTTGAGCCTGGGCGAGGGAACTAGAGCCCATATGCTGCAACTAAAAATTCACATGACACAACTAAAAATCCCACATGCTGAAACTA
This sequence comes from Neotragus moschatus, assembly GCA_006410615.1. Taxonomy (NCBI): domain Eukaryota; kingdom Metazoa; phylum Chordata; class Mammalia; order Artiodactyla; family Bovidae; genus Neotragus; species Neotragus moschatus. Next base: position 372,491 of record SJYA01001028.1, on the reverse strand, counting down.
AGACTTGGGGCAGCCAAATAAATAAATATTTAAAAAAGATAAAAAAAGAGAGAAGATAGTGTGCCAGAATGATGTAGGGAGCCATCAAAACCTTTTAGCTTCCCCTCTCACCTTTTTGGAACACTTCTGCCATCATGTTAAGGGGTCTGATATTTTTAAAATCAAACAAACAGAAAATACAACAAAAATCTACATGGGGAGAGAAATCCAGCCATGCCGTGAGTGCAGCTCCCAGATCATTCACCAGCTCATTGCTGATGTGTGAGTGAGCATAGAAGAACTGCTTAGCCAAGCCAGAAAGTCATGAGAAGAAGAAAGTATGATTTAAAGTCATTATTTTGGGGTACTTGTTCATGCAATAATGGATAACGTGTACAGACATATATTCTTTTACTTGAAAAGTGTAATGCATATTAGGCTTCTGAGGCCTGAAGAAATAGTGCACTGAAAGAACCTGATTAACTGTGTTCACTCCAGTCAAATTTATTTAACTAAACGCACACTGTTGCTACTTACTTGTTTAGGTCTCTAGTGTTGGAACTCTCTTCGGAAATCTAGATTCTTATGATCTGTCTACAACCTACTCTTTAGTCTGATTTTGCATTATTAGATTTTTATACATAATCCAGATTTTCAAATTCAATAATCTGCAGTTCTTAAGGATTCTCAGTTCTACCTGGGCTTTGATCTTGGCCAAGTTCTTCACCCTTTCTTTCTCAGGTTCTACTTATCTTTCAAGACATAATAAAAATGCACTGCTTCTATCAATCTTTTCCTGAATACCTGTTTTGTAAGCTACTAAATTATTACTTTATGGTATATGGCAATCAGTTCAATGGAAAGTCCCCAATTGATTTGTGCTCACCTACTATGTGCCAGGGACTGTGCTGAGAGCTGGAGTTCCACTGAAGAGTAAGAAAGAGCTTTGTCATCAAGACTTTCAGGTTATTGAATTTTGATTATCTGTGTTTCAGTGGTCTGGATATTCCATAAAGGTGGTTTATTAAATGCATTTTTCAACTTTTAATGCTTTCTTTTTTTGAGTAAATTCTCAACAGATATTTGTAGAGTAAGATATTTGTATTTGGTAAGTGGATGAATAATACAAACAATGGAGTTTAATACTCATCACTTAATCTCATGCATAATATTAAGTCCTTTAGAATCTGCTAATTTTTGTACCAATCTCTAATGCAAACCATGAGAGAAAAAGCTTGAAATGGTCATTAAGCAAGACTTCACTCAATTAACTCAACCAATTTTTCACTTGACTAGTCAGCCTAGAAAAAATACAGTTCATGAACTTTTTATAAAATTCAAGTACCTGCCACTCTTCTTTTTATTTGAAATCATTATGATAAAGAGCACTTAAATAAGGTCAGGATAAACATTTAATTACCATAATTAGTGGCTTAAAACAACACAGATATATCATCTTTATTCATGAGCTCTATAGTGGTCTCATCACATTAAAATAAAGATATCAGCAAGACCGTATTCCTTTTTCAGACCTAGGTAAGAATCAGTTTGCTTGCCTTTTCCAGATCAGTGAGGTCACCCTTCCTCTAAATCCAGCATTGTGATATTTCTCTGGCCATTCTGTTGCCACCTCTTTCTCTGACCACAGCTGGGAAGGTTCTTCCCTTTTAAGAACTCCTGTAGCTAGCCTGAATCCACTCATAATCAGAACAATCTTTCCATCTCAAGGTTCTTAAGCTTAATCACATCTGCAAAGTCTCTTTCTTAAAGGCAAAATGTTCAAAGATTCTGGATATATCTATGAGGGACTTAATTAGTCTGCCTTCCACAACTAAGGTGTCAACTGTTTTTAAATTCTATTGTTATATATAAAACACTCAGAAACCTCGTGGGGATTATATTAGCCCTGTTTTATAGATGAAGAAACTGAATCAGGCTATTTAAACTTGCTATCAGTTTCTAGCCTATGATATATGACTTCCTGGCCTTATTTACCAAAGTTATCAACTTGCTAAGCTAGAAGATTTTCAAGCATCATTCATGGGACATCAGAAAAAAACAGCAACAAGCACTGTTTACTTAACAGTTTTTTACTGAATAGACAAGTCAAGTTTATAATCTCAAACACTGAACTCTTAGTACCTAGAGTATGAGCAGTCTTACCAGAATGCTATATTCTGTCTATATGCTGAACGTTTGTGTCATTCCAAAATTCATATGCCAAATCCTAACTGTCAATGTGATGTTGTTAGGTGATGAGCTTTTGGGAAATGATTATGTCATGATAGTAGAGCCCTCATGAGTGTGATCAGTGCCTTACAAAGCATCTCCAGGGAGCTCCTGCATTCCATCTGCCATATGAAGATACAGCAATAGGATGGCTGACGATGAATGAAGAAGTGGACTCCCAGCAGACACTAAATCTGTTGGTGACTTGACTGAATTTCTCAGTCTCTGGAACTGAGATAAACAAATGTTCATTGTTTAAGCCACTCTGTCTATGATATTTTTGTTAGAGCAGCTTGAACAGAATAAGATAGTGACCTCTGCTAAATCTGAAAGGCAGAGACTGTAACTGCAATTTTTTCTTCAGTAACTTTTCACTTTGGAGCACCATATACCAGGTAATTCATCCAGCCAAATGCCTATTAGATCTCACTCTGCCAGACAAAGGAGGAACAACAAGCTCAAAACATGGCCTGATGGAGAAGACTGAGATTGAGACTAGACTTTGTCATCCTTATAGCAGAAAGCAGAGAGGAATGAAAGAGCCTCTTGATGAAAGTGAAAGAGGAGAGTGAAAAAGCTGGCTTAAAACTCAACATTTAAAACGCTAAGATCATAGCATCCTGTCCCACCACTTCATGGCAAATAGGTGGGGAAACAATGGAAATAGTGACAGACTTAATTTTCTTGGGCTCCAAAATCACTGCAGATGGTGACTGCAGCCATGAAATTAANTTTAAAATCTGGTCCAGCTCCATAAAAGAAGGCCTTGCTGAGTCAGGGCTGAGGTCTGTGCCACAAATAAACACCAAGAACAGAGCTGCATCTAGGTGTGAACTAGAAGGTTGGGGTGAGTTTGAAGCGGAAAGAGACGTGAACTTCCTCTGGTCAGATGAACACAAGAAAGTTTGGCCAGGAGATTGAAGATTCATACCATGGTGCTGGAGAAGACTCCCTTGGACTGCAAGGACATCAAACCAGTCAATCCTAAAGGAAATCAACCCTGAATACTGACTGGAAGGACTGATGCTGAAGCCAAAGCTCCAATACTTTGGCCACCTNCGTGAATTTTCTCTGGTCAGATGAACACAAGAAAGTTTGGCCAGTAAACTGAAGACTCATACCATGGTGCTGGAGAAGACTCCCTTGGACTACAAGGACATCAAACCAGTCAATCCTAAAGGAAATCAACCCTGAATACTGACTGGAAGGACTGATGCTGAAGCCAAAGCTCCAATACTTTGGCCACCTGATGCGAAGAGCCAACTCATTGGAAAAGACCCAGTGCCAGGAAAGAATGAGGGCAAAAGGAGAAGACGGTGGCAGAGGATGAAATGGGTGAATGGCATCACCAACTGAATGGACATGAATCTGAGCAAACTCCAGGAGATAGTAAAGGACAGAGAAGTGTGGCGTGCTGCAATTCTTGGGGTCGCAGAGTGGGACACGACTTAGCGACTGAACAACAACTGTTCAGGATGCAGGGGCGGACCTGAGCGCTGAGTCATCTGAAAGAGTTCAATCAGAAAGGCAGACAAAGAGAGTGAGTCGTAAGGCACACTTTTCAAGGCTGTCCCTCTCGATCTTCGAGGCACTGGTTCCAGGACCCCTGTGCTGTNGCAACTGAACTGAGCTGAATATAATGCTATGGCTGCTCTGCTAGAGAGATGTGCTGTTAGAGCAACAGGTGGACAGGTCTTCCTGAGACGTGAATGAATCACAATGGAGAGAGAGCTTCAGAGAGAAATAATATTTGAACTTCTTTCAAGGAATTCACTGTGCATAGGCTGAAGACACAGAAGGAGTGAATGTTCTGTAAGAATGAAAGTGACTGTAGTGGATGTTTCCCAAAGCCTGGATAAGAGGCAAGGCCACGTCTACAGAGCTCTAGCTTTCAATGTTGGTGGACAAGTCATTTCACCTCACTGGATCATATTCCTAGTCTATGGATGTTTCCATTGCTAACAACGCATTTCTTACCATATAGAATGCACTAAAAAAATGTTGCATTGAATTGAATAATTAAAATCTAAATATCTCTTTTAAGGGTTAAGGAGAGCTTACAGACGAGAGTGGAGTAAGAAGAGCCTGAGCTCACCTCCTCCCATAGGCCCACCTAAATTACAACTATTTACAGAGACATATTTGATGAGAAAAACTGGAAGGCCAGAAGAGAAGATTTAGACACAGAGATATAAAATGATAAAGATATAAATAATAAAAAACAATGAGACAAGTAGCAGGGATGGAGACTTGGTCCAAACCCATACCTCTGGGTTGGCAACCTACACACCAAAGGATAATTAAGATTGCAGAGGTTATCCGACTGAGAGTTCCCAGGTGGCACAGTGATAAAGAATCCATAGGAGATGCAGAAGACATGAGTTCGATCCCAGGGTCGGAAGGATGTTCTGGAGTAAGGAAATGGCAACACACTCCACTATACTTGCCTGGAACATTCCATGGACAGAGGAACTTGGTGGGCTATAGTCCACGGGGTTGCAAAGAATAGACATACCTGAGTCAAAGAACACACATAAGATTACCCAAAAGGAGTGAAGAGTCCAGCCCCTTGTCAGTCCTGCACTAGGAAGACAAGGCCCCCAGAAAGGTTGCCTTTGAAGGGCAGTGGGCTTACTTTCAGGAAAGTCAGAGGGAGGATGCAAACAAAAATTCACACATATTTCAAGAAGCATTAACTTGCAAAGAGCTTGGGTGAAATCCATTTACTGACTGGAGAGCCTCCAGAGAGGCAGAAGGTAGTTGGCACAAAGCCTGGGGACTTAGACACTGGTGGAAGCTATTATTGGGAACTTGTTCTACCATATGGACACAAGCAGGTGCTGGTAAGTACCATTTTGAAATCCTTTCTATAGCTTATTAGCTCTGGGATCTGGCCTTGTCTACCAACCTGTTGACACCAGTATTGGGACATTGCAGGTCAAGCAAAAATCCAGGAGGCAACAAAGCCCCACTCACCATGAAGCCATTTGCTTTAAGACACTCCATGCCCAGTGCTGCCCTGGGAAGTGCCCTGAATACTTGAGGGGCCAGGACCAGACCCTGCATACAAGTGTGCCAGTAATAGCTTCAAGACCAGCCACAGACCCCAGATCAAGCTCCACCCACCAGCGAGCTGAAACACAAACCTCAGAACAACCAGTTCCCTGCAGCTGGAGACCCTGGGACACAGTTTTGCACACCAGTGGGCCATCACTATCTCTAGAAGCTGGCTTTATTCATCAGTTGGCAGATACCAGCCTTAGGGCCACTGCAGCCTCTCAGCCATCTACCCTAGGACCTGGCCACTCTTACTGGTGGGTCAACACTTGCTCTAGAAACTCTAGGGTCTTGTACCCAGGTACTTACTTGGAAACACAGCTCTGCTGACCAGTGAGCCTGCACTAGCCCCAGAACCTACTTGACTCCAGATCCACCCACCAGCAGGCCAACAGTAGCTCCAAGACACCTTGACTACTTAAGCCAACTTCACTGAGCACAGCTACACTCACCAGTTGGCCAACGCCAGCACTGGGAAACTCAGTGCCCCACATCCAGCCATGTCAGTAACTGGAGACACCCACCAGCAGGCCAGCATCACAGACTGCAACCACCCTTTCCTGAATTTGCCTCTGCCCACCAGTGAGCCCTTGGACACCCTGGAGTTCCATAGCCCAGCAGCCTCCTGACTGGCTCCACCCAATGGTGGCAGGAAGCCTCTGCACAAGGCAAGGACTGGCAACCAAAGGGACCAGGAGCCACCCATGTCTACCAGATTGCCCAGAGCAGTCAGCTCGCTGCTATAGACGAACCCAAATGATTCAAATAGAGGGCCCTTATAGCCTACATCTCATGTGACCAGAGGAGAAAGCGCTTCTGGGATGCACAGAAGTCTCCTCACACTCACGCTCAGTCACTTCAGTCATGTCTGACTCTCTGTGACCCCATGGACTGTAACTCACCAGGTTCTTCTGTCCATGGGATTCTCCTATCAAGAGTACTGGAGTGGGTTGCCATTCCCTTCTCCAGGAAGTCTCCTACAGAAGGACAATCATCCAAGATCAAGAAACAGAATCAACCTACTAAATACATAGACCTATAAACAGCAAATTCAACAGAATGAGGTAGCAGAGGAATATATTATAAATGAAGAAATAAGATAAAACCCCAGAAGAACTAAGTGAAGTGGCATGAGGCAAGCTACTGGATAAAGAGTTCAAGGTAATGACTAAAGATGCTCAAAGAACGTGAAAGAAAACTGGTTGGTGGAAGGAAGAGAGCTGGGAAATAGAGCTCTATTTTGGACTGAAAAGAGAAATAAGGGACTAATAAGAAAAGAAGTCATACTTTTTGCATATTTGATCAAGAGAAAGACTTTGAAGGGAAAAATCCAAAGGAAAGGAAACCCTTGTGCGCAACCAAATTAAAGTGTTAGTTGCTCAGTCATGTCCGACTCTTTGCAACCCTATGGATTGTAGCCTGCCAGGCTTCTCTGCCTATGGGATTCCCCAGGCAAGAATACTGGAGTGGGTAGTCATTCCCTTCTCCAGGGAATCTTCCTAACCCGGGGAATGAACCCAGGTCTCCCACATTACAGGCAGATTCTTTACTGTCTGGGCCCTATACACCTATAATATATACTAATTAATTCTATATACTTATATAATTATGTTTAGTAGACTCATATATGGAGGAATAAATATAAACATGAAGGGCAGTATTGGACTTAGGAACAATTGCTTAAGGGTCAGAAAGATGGCGAGTTTAAACTCTCTTTTAAAAGAGTTTAAATAGTAGATTCTCCACTTATTAATCTGTTTACATGGCCAATTTACCTAATGTATCAGAGCCTCAACATTCTTATCTGTGAAATGGGGATAATCTCTACTTCAGAAATGTTATCAGGGTTGGAAACAAAATGTACAATAACAAAAGGAGAGATAGCATATTGGGATAATTTTACCAAATTTTCCCAAATGAATACTGACTGGTATATCATATGCATATTACAGTAAATATAAGCTGGAAATTTTTTTTTTTTTTTGCTATACCTTTGAGGGAAATGGGCATCACATTTACTGTTCTTTTGGAGACATTCTCCTGCTACATTCTATCTGAAAAGAGGGTCTTATGTGACTCATAGCTTTTGAACCAGAGGAAAAATAAACATGAACAGGTCTATTTCTGTAACAGGGCCTTTGTGTGTTCTCTGCCCCCCACCTATATTTGCACATGTAGAGATAACTTCACAGTTGGATGCCTACTATGCAGTTTATGTTAATAAATTGCTGTTCCATGACCCTTTTATACTATGGACTAGGGAGAGGCCATAGTTTATTATTTCTGTTTTATGGATTATATCACTGAAACCCTAAACCTTAAATGGCTTCATTTTGACCCCAATATTTTAGTTCATGGAATCTATCCCAAGTAAATAATCAGAGAAAGGGCTAAAGATTTATGTACAGGAATGTTCATCATGATGTTATTTATTATAGCAAAACATAGAGAAAAAATCCCAAATATTCAGCTTTGGGAGATTTATTAAATAAATTATGGTCTATTCATATGATGGAATTTGTTCAAAAATGAAATGGCATTTTTAGAAGACTATTTTGTGATTGAACACTAAGTAAAGAAAGCATGATTTAAAACTGCTTTTGTAAGTATAATGAAATATTTTTTAAAAAAATTTGCTGATGATCAACTAAAGGAAATATACCCAAATGCTTTGCTTTCATTCCTTTTCAATGCTTGGATTGCAGAATTTTTTAAACAACATTTCCATTTGGGTAAAGATATCTGCCTGAATTGATAAGCCTAAATTGTTTATTATCAGAACAAGAAAAATTGCATATAACTTTTTGTAAAATGAGAAATTTTTTCTGATGATGTTAACATCAACATCATTAACTGATTGTTAACTGAATATCACTGCTACTTCTATTTTCATCATTAAAACATTTGTATCTATCTATCTATTCTGGTTCACCAGTATGAATCATCTGAATTAGCTGCCTCCTTTTAAATTTACTATTAATTTTTGCCAAGTTGATGAGATTGATTTCCATGGATTGGGAGGAAAGAAATAACAGGATTTCCATGCAGTGGTAAATCATTAGTCGCATGAAAACTTCTCCTAAGACCTAGTCCTGGAATGATTGTATTAGTTCAATGTATCCTTCAAGCAAACACTTTATTATTAGCATTTATTAAACAACAGACAACATTTTCAATATATTTGTGGAAACTTTTCCTAACATTTCACTTCTTAACTTGAAGAGTTAATGAAAGTATGACTGGATAATCTTTGCTTTACCTATTTTGTAGTTTAATCCTATTTTAGGATTTCTCAACATTAGCACTATTGGCATTTTGGGTGGAAAACTCTTTGTTATGGCGACTTATTCTGTGAATTGCAGGATATTTAGTAACATCTCTGGCCTCTATCTCTCCTCCAGTTGTGAAACATAAAAATGTCACCAAACATTATAAACTGTCTCCTGGGACAAAATTTCTCCCAGTTAAGAATCACTGTATCAAACAATAGGTGTGTGATTGAGACTTATAAATATATTAACTGGAAATTCTCAGTGGTCTCTTTTTCTAAATTATCTCATTTAGTTCTTGTGAAAATAACATTTATTTTCATTTTCTGTTATTTTGATTTTAGTTATATCTAGACAGCCAATCTTATTTCAAGATGTCTAATTCAAACAAATAACTATTTCAAAATTTAATTGAGTGGAATGGCTGATAATTAATTGCTTATCTGATTTTAATCACTTTCCTCCCCAGATCACTTTGGATGTAGAAAAATACTCCGTCTAACATATCACAGAATATCCTGGTTCATGATTTACTGAGTTTTCATGATGAAATAAGCATGGTTTAGAAGTCAAAAAAAATCTGTGTAACTTTGGGAAGATCATTTCATTTTTCTTAGATGTATTCCTTTTGTATAAAAAAAATGGAGTTAATATCAACATCCTTCAAAAACACTGGGGCTTAAACAGAAAAATGCAGAACATCAGCACGACGTTAGATCTCCTATTAAGTCTACTGTTTTGCAGATATAGTACTAAATTTTAGGGCTACAAAGATGAATCAGACCTTTTCACTGATTTCAAGCAACTCATAATCTGATGAATATGACACATGAAAATGGAGACCCCCTCACTGTGTCAGGGTAAGCAACTATCCTAGCTTGCCTAGGACTGAATGAAATCTTGGGTATGAGTCCTTCTGGGTGAAAACAGGGAAAGTCACATGTGATCTGGAACTGCTGATAACGCTAACAATTTCTGTTTCTACTAGATTCCTTGAGAGTGCGGAAGAGGAACATATTTGACTTTGTCAGTGGGGTTCTAAGGATTCAGAACAGATACCATATTTGAGGAGAATTTTTGAAAATCAACTAAGGATTTGAAGGTAGGCTTTTTATCAAAAGAAAAAGTAAATGTTAAGCACCAAGGATTAGAGAGCATATTAAATAATGTGCAAATAGGGCTTCCCTGGTGGATCAGTGATAAAGAGTCCGCTTACCAGTGCAGGAGACATGGGTTCCATCCCTGATTCAGGAAGATCCTACATGCCATGAGGCAACTAAGCCTGTGTGTCACAACTACTGAAGCTGTGCTCCAGTGCCCGGCAGCCACAACTACTTAAGCCCAAAGGCTCAGGAGCTTGTGCTATACAACAAGAGAAGCCACCCCAATGATAAGCTCTTGCACTGCAACTAGAGTGTAGCCCCTGTTCACTACAACTTGAGAAGAGTTCATGCAGCAACAAAAATCCAGCACAACCAAATAAGTAAATAAAACTATGTAAAAAAAAAAAAAAANGAATGGGTTGAAGGAAGAAACGATCTAATGTTGACATTAAAATATAGAATGGATTGGCACCAGTTAAAAATCTCAGGCCCTGTTAGAAATCTGTTTCCAGTGGCACCAGTTAAAAATCTCAGGCCCTGTTAGAAATCTGTTTCCAGAGCTCTTTGATCAGAAAAGCAGGATGAATTTAGGAAAAACATAGAAGTGGAATAAATAGGGCCTAGTGACAAAGTGAAAGAAGGATACAGAGGAGAGGAAGCAGTTGAAGATCATGTGTAAGTTCTTGGCAATGGCAGAAAAGTAGAAGAGTGCAGTCAAAAACAAAATTAGAAATAGAGAAGGAATTGGGGATGGGAGTGTAAGTAAAAACAATCAACTTGTCATTAGTTGCATTGAACCCGGGTTGCATGTGTGATCTTCCTTTGGTCAACCACGTCTGGTTGGTGAACAGAACTGTAGGTTGAAGAGCTGAGCTTGAGCCTGGAAGTGACATCTTAAATGTCATCTGCACAAAAGTCAATGTTGAATTCACGGGACCTGTGTAAGGCCACCAAAAGAGATCATGGGGGTTAGAAAAGGAAAAGACTCTGAGCATCGGCCTGCAAGGGAAAGTTTTTCTCATTGCTTGTTCCTTTTTCTTAACTCAGTCGTGTCCAACTCTGAACCTCATGGACAGTAGCCTGCCAGGTCCTTTGTTCATGGCATTATCCAGGCAAGAATACTGGAGTGGGTTGCCATTTCTTTCTCCAGGGGATCTTCTTGTCCCAGGGATCGATTGAACTCGTTTCCTGCATCTCCTGTTTTAGCAGGCAGATTCTTTACCATTTGAACCACCTAGGAAGCACTACTTAGTGTCAGGAGAGACCAATCTCACAAATAAACATTAAGAATTTTGGGATATCTGGTTTTAAAGGCATTTTCTTTTATACCAATTGTGCTCTGACTACTCAAGTTTGTTAAGGGACAACTTATAGTATTCATAACCACTGATATATATAAAGAAGAAAGAAAGGAAAAAAAAAAAAAAAAACTAGTGAAGCTGGAGTAAAACTGCTAGCAACTAGTTACCTCACACTTTCTTACAAGATCCCTCAGTTCATTTCTTGTTATTTTGGGGGTGGGTGAAAAGAGACAGAACTTGAAATCACCTTTATGCTGCTTGGCCAAGAACCCAGCTTCCTAAGTGTAACTGAAATCAGCATAACTCCTTTTCAAGCCAAGAATTAAAGCAGTAAATTCAGCCATCAGTTCTCATTGCATGTGATGTATAATCTAACAAATTTTCAAACAAGCACTCTGGAAACAATTAAAAGTAAGCAAGTTGCCCTGATCAAAGAGTGCTGATATTTTGAATTGCATTCTGGTCACCCACAACTAGTCTTCTAGAATGTTCCTTGCCCTATTGAGGCCTGGAGCATAAAAAAAGAAAGTTTTTTCCCTTCTGCCTAGCGTGAGTTTAAGGCTGTGGGTCATTAGGAAGCAAACACATTAGGATTAAAAAAATAATTGTTTGGTTTATAGTCACTTTGGGCTTTGACTTGAATCAGACCTCAGCTGCGATGTGGTAGAAGTACATGGAATGGTTTAGAAAAACAGTTTGCTGATATGTTACCGTCAGAAGCAAATGTGGTATTATTAACTCCCCAAACAAACATGCAGTTTGTGCTAGTTTCAAAGAGACAAATACCATCACATGTGCAAAACATATTTGGATTTCCATGCAAACCTGGGAAATGTAAATAAACACGACTCGTGTATGCATTCCAGCTCTGCAAATCCTCTCCATTCTGGTTACAGTTTGGGATCATGGGCAATCTTGATCTCCTGGTTAGGATCCTCCACACTGGACAGGGCACAGTCAGGAAATGGGGGACTGGATTCACTCTGGGTACATCCAAGGAATGTTTAAATGCTGTTCATTACTATAGAAAAGATCCTCACTTTGGTTTACACAGATTTTTGGTGCAGGGGATTCTTAATGTGATGCAACAATAAAATACTTTTTAAAAAGAAAGATGAGGCAAAGCCTATTGGCCCACATCCATGTCAGTAAACATACACTCATGCAATTGTAGTGATGGGAGGAAATGTAACTATTCAGTCCAAGTCTATTTTGCAAAGGGCAGAACATGGCCAGAAGAATTTGAGATAATTTGTTGATGGTCTCAGAGTTAATTAGTGGCAGATACAGGGCTGGATCCTGAGGTTTTGAATTCCCACTAACATTCTTTCCACAGTACTGTATTGCATCCATAATAAAAAGATGATTTTTTTTAAAACAGAAGTCCATGAAATATTAGCCATGCTAAAAAATAAACTAGACGTGTTATATAAGCAAATTACAAGCACCTGGGATTACAGAGTTCAAAATGATACCACTTAAATTTAGTCTTCAAAAGCTCTTAATCCTCAGACTTGAATCCAAGCATTGGAGCTATTGAGTGACCCCTTGAAATGAGATGAATTATGTGGTCGGTTGAATTACCAATCCCAATTTTTCGTTCTTGTAGTTATTGCACTCTAATGTATATCCACATCTTTGCCATGGCCTTGTGATGGGCGGTGCATTCTTTCCTTGCACCCTGACTTTGGGCTTGATGTGTTGGGTTGTCCAAAGGTTTGGATGTTAGCAGAAGTGATGACAGAGGTTTGAGCTGTTCTAGTACAACTGGGCTTGTCCTCATGTGTTCCTGCCTTTGCCTATGAGAACACACCTAGAGTACCCAATAGTATAACCCACAATCAGAGTTAAGTGCAGCCAAGATCAACCTAAATCAGCTGAACCCTAGATGACCACAGATATGTGAATGTGAAGTCACTGCTTATTGCGAATGTCTAAGATTTTGTAATAATTGTCTAAATAGCCTCATTATGATAACTTACATTATTTTCAGTGTGAATCCACTAATGTGACATTCTTTGAGTGGGTTGCCAATTCCTCCTCCAGGGGATCTTCATAACCCAGGGATTGAACCTATATTTCCTGAAGCTGGCTCACGCATTGGCAGACAGATTCCTTACCATGAGCACTACCTGGGAAGCCTTACTTCCTAAGGTAGATAATCAGTGAAGTCTTGGATTCAAAGACCTAGAATTCAGTAGTAAATGTTGTTCAATTGACTGATACCAAGGGCTTCATGTATTTATTTTTTTTCTTGTTGCTTTACAACCTTGAAAGATAAGCAGTGATGTGCTTTTCAGTCATTTAAAAAAAAATTCTCTTCACAAGGTGGTTTCTTATGGACTGATTGTGTCTCCCCAGGATCACATTTTGAAACCCTAATCACCAATGTGAAGATATATGGAAGTAGGGACTTTTGGGAGATGTTAGGTTCAGATGAAGTCATGAAGTTGGGGTTCCCATGATGGAATTAGTGTCTCTATAAAAGAAGAAGAGAGACCAGAATTCCCTCTCTCTCTCTGCCATGAGAGAACAGTAAATTAGCTGTCTGCAAGCCTGGGAGAAGGTTGTTCTAAGGAATGGAATCTGCTGGCAACTTAATCTTCAACTTGCCAGGTTCTTGAACTGTGATAAATACATGTCTTTTGTTTAAGCTACCCAGTCTATGATATTTTGTCAATAGCAGTTCCAGGTGACTAATATATAGTTCAGTGATGATGTCAAGTGTTGAATCATGGTCCTTGAAGGTCTAACTCCCACTCCTTTACAACTTATCAAAGTGACCTTTCCAACCACAAAAAGATGTGTTGGGTATATATTTTCCTTAATGAATTAACTTTTCCAGTAATATTTTATATCTGACTATATTGACAACCTGACAGCAAAAACTCTTAATCCTCTTATGGATGGTTATCTCACTGAGTTGAGTGAAACCAGTGATAAGGAATCCAGACTCATGTATAGAAAAAACAGGAAAAGCTGGTGATGGGTATACCTAGAAAGTATGTCAAGGTGAAACAGGGTCTGGCCCTTGGAGGATAACATGGCTATGATCAAAATAATAGCAATGGACTCCACAAATACGTACTGAGTACTCAGTTCATTCTTTGTCCTGGGCTAAACTCTAGAGATAGGATTATGAGTAGAATGACCCCTCCCCTGGGGAACTTCTATTGTGATGGCAATCATGGTGAGAACATGAGTAGATGATATTATTAATCTGTAGTCAGTGATAAGATGGAGATACATAGGATTCACCTTTTACTTTCCTGTGTTCACTACTAAAATGCCATTTTAATTATTAAGGCATTCCAGGACACTTCATGTAAAATTACATCTCCTTTGACCATCTTCTATTTCCCTACCAGGTTTAACTTTTCTGTTCAGAAACTATGTAATATATATACGTATATTTTATTTCTCTTGCTTTTTTTTTTTCTTGTTGTCTTTCTCTCCTTTCATAATGTAAGATTTACAAAGATTGGAATTGTTACCTGTTTTGTTCTATTTTGTTATTATTGTTATTGTTTTTCAATGTCGTATAACTAGTATCTAAGAGTATGCAGCATACGTAGGTTCTGAAGACAACATATTGAATGAATGAATTCTTAAGCTCAGGGTATGTAGAAGAAGGTCATGCTGGCCTTATCTGAGACCTTGAAGTTTCCACAAAGGAAGTAAAGCCTAAACTGAAGCCTCAAGTGGACTTAATGGTTAGCCCTGTGTAGAAAGGCAAAGGATGTAAACAGTCAATGAAGCCTGTGACAGGATGATGTGCACAAAAAAACAGCTCAGGACCAGTTATTCATGCTAATGCCATGGGGCTGGAGCTATTTTTCACCCAGGGTTTTTATTTCTGGATGTGTGATCCTCACTCGGATTTATGACGAGAGCAAACAGATAAATAAATGACATTTTCCCCAAGCTGATGAAACTCACTCAGATGTGATACCAAAGAAGAAATTTTATGTAATAAGGATGCAAATTGAGAAGTTCAAGGTAAAAACATCCATCATCAGAAAGGTGGTCCTGCTGGGCGGCATGCGTCCTGGCTCTTAGGAAGCAGAGAAAGACATTCCTAGACGCAAATCTATGTGCCAAGGTTTCCTTGAGTTTGTGCTTCAGGTTATGATTGGCACTGAAACTAGAACCATAGGTGGGAGGGTTCTATACATCTTCAGAGCCTGGGAGAGATATATCATGGATGGAAATATCCACACTGAATGATTGGACCAAAGCTAATTATATTTTAATTATGAATGGAGGCTATTTTAGTAATAACTCCAAAATCATTTATTGAAAGCATATTCTCTCTGGGGTTATGTAGCCTCATTTGATCCTTGCAATAATCTTATGTGGCAATAGCATTTTCAAATTGTTTCTTATGAGGAAAATGAAGTTAGAGAGGTTAAGAACTTATCTGATATCCCTCAGCTAGAAAGTAGAAAAGTAAAACGCACGTATTCATTCAGAAGTTTTTCTCATTTACTAACAAAGAACCTGAACATCTGCTAGCTCTCTGCTAGCCCTGTAAACATATT
This sequence comes from Neotragus moschatus, assembly GCA_006410615.1. NCBI lineage: Eukaryota > Metazoa > Chordata > Mammalia > Artiodactyla > Bovidae > Neotragus > Neotragus moschatus. Next base: position 357,012 of record SJYA01001028.1, on the reverse strand, counting down.
GTGGAAAAGACTGACAAATATGTACTACTTGTCCTCATGGACCTACAACTAAGTGCATTCTAAATTCAAACACAGGCTGCTGGGCACTGAGACTTTGCTTATAGCTCACATTAAAATCTGGATGTGAGGGAAAAGAAAGGAGAGAGATGGAATGGAAGTAGCAGGGAGAAAGGAATGGTTAGCAGCTGCTGTTCTCCTGATAGAAGAGGCATGAAAAAGTCACTCACTATTTGCTTTGTTCCAACATCTAGTGAGAATTCTCTAATTTATCTCATCCATTCATTCAACAAATATTTATCAAGTACTTTCTTGCTATCACTCTGGCCTCGATTGAGATGTTGGGAATGCTGTAGTAAACAAGACACTGAATGAATCATTCAGTAGTTTCACATAGAGAATGTCTCTAAGAGTGACAAGGTTTTTTGAGAACAACATTTGAAAGGGGTTCGGAGAAGGCAATGGCAACCCACTCCAGTACTCTTGCCTGGAAAATCCCATGGACAGAGGAGCCTGGTAGGCTGCAGTCCATGGGGTCACTAAGAGTCGGGCATGACTGAGCGACTTCCCTTTCACTTTTCACTTTCATGCATTGGAGAAGGAAATGGCAACCCACTCCAGTGTTCTTGCCTGGAGGATCCCAGGGACGGGGGAGCCTGGTGGGCTGCCATCTATGGGGTCGCACAGAGTCGGACACGACTGAAGTGACTTAGCAGCAGATGTTATCTCGAGCTAAGACCTGCATACAAAAAAAAAAAATTCCTGGAAAAGTTATTCCAGGCAAAGGAAAGAGGAAATACAAGCTCCAGGCAGAAAACATGATGTGTTTAATAAGAAAAGTGGGGTCTGGGTGTGTTTCAGGGTTAAGGAGCTGTTTCAGGGTTAATGAGGTGGCCAAAGGGTGGGAGTGGTCTTGTCACATCCTACCATGCTGGTCACAGAGAGGGACCTCTGGTGTTGGGAGATGAGGGAAGATTTTCCTCTTTAAATTATTGTGGTTTCCCTCTTGGAAAGCTCACACACTGCAGGAAATATTAGGCTGTCTCTGACCTTTGGTAGATTAGTAGAAACATCCCCTATTATGCCCAGGAGGAGAATGTCCTCAGAAGCATTATTTTTCTGCTATTGAAGTATTCTGTATTTGGTCAATACTAGGAAATCCACAAAACTAGCTGAGGCCAAGTGTTCTTTTTTGTGTGTCATGTGTGATTTTGCAATCGGAGATTGCATAACACTTTCTTTGATAAGATCATTAGTGTTTTTTTCTAGTTGTTATTAATTGTTTTTCATCCATTTAAAAATTGTGCCTCAGCAAACTGGCCCCAGGGTATAAGTACAAAAATTGAGCTTTGATTATTATAATAAGTAAAGTATTATTAACGAAAGCAATTACAGTTAATAGCTTCAACTAAGGAAAACAAAATGATAGCCTTTAGTGATTTCCCACTGGGTAAAATAGATTAAATCACTTTCAGAAAATAAAAATCTTTATTCTTGTTTCCACCAAACGTTATAACTAGACATTGCCTTTGGATATTTCTATCTTCTTTGTTTAGCAATGAAAAACTAAGGCTTGAGCTACACAAAGTCATTGCTAATTAGCTGCTCAGATGAAGCTAGATCAAGCATTCAAGATTTAAATCTGTGTGTTATTTGTTCCATGTTACAGATGAACCAACTGAGTTTCAGAGAGTTTATCTAACTTAACCTTATTTTATAACTTAAAAGCAGCTCAGTGGAGATTTGCAAAGGCAAATCTTTTTTTTTTTTTTTTCCACTCAGGATTTTTCTGAGGTCAATCCTTCAGTAATGTTATGTGAGGTTAAAACACTTTTTATATAATCGAAATGAAAATTCTTGTATGTTAGGTTTATTATTTATTCTAACTTCTTACAGAATGTAATATCAAGGTATTTATTTACCTTTATCATGTTTACCAGTATGATCAGAGAAGACTGAATGTGATTAAAGAGCTCAAATTTTAACTAAGAAAATGAGGCTCAGAGAAGTTTCCAGATTTGCATCTAATCACATAGCTATTAATGGGGGACTTGATATTTGAACTCAGACCTTTCTGTCTCCAAACTTCCCTCCTGCTGAGAGAGTTCAAGGTCATTTTTTCCATAAGCCTTCCCCCTACCCCCCCCCTTTTTTTTAATCCTTCCCTTTTTACTTAACAACTTACTCATTTTGGAGGAAGAGGCCTGCCAGCTCAGAATATCTGCCATGAATTCTGCTCCCAGTTCTCTTCCAGTGTAATACAACCTGTATTTCCCAAGGCCTCACCAGTTGTTGGTTGTTTATGGGTTACTAATTGTACTATAATAACCCACATTTCATTGACTTTTGGCCCTACTTTTCTACATAGTTCCCACAGACTTCTTACTTATGTTTGGAAGTTCAGTTTATGAGCTGATGGATGTGTCAGCTAGACTTACATCTCTGCCTTTGCTCATGTGCTCCCAGTTCCCGCACGAGTATTGGCTGCAGTCTCCATGTAATTCCCTAGCATCATCTTTACCAATAATCCTTCATGTCTGAGGTTCCCTGTGGGAGGGTTTTATGTGCCAAGGAACTACCCTCTCTCCCTCCAAGTTCTACGTTATAGAGAGGACTTAGACAAGGGGCCAGGTAGGAATTAAGTAATAAAATTGTTAACATTTTGATTGCAGTATCCGGTTTTTATGCACAGCTTTAAGAAGTGACCTAGGCTATCAGTTCTGTGTTGAAAATAGCATGAGCTCAGTGAAAGACTCCCTTTTATTAGATGGAGCAGTCTCAACAGAGAGAACTGAAACCAGAAGACAGCCATGCAGATTCTTCTCACCCCCTGGAGAATGAGTTCAAGGTGACCTCATCCTTCCCTGAGTATAGGCAGTTCAAGTCAAAACAGCAAAAACAAAAAAGGATACAAGGGAAAGAATGGCCCAGCTGCCTTTCAGTTAGAAACTGCACATTGTCGCATCGTCATATACACCAACCTAGTAACCTTGGCCTCTCTCCACTTCCACCCATCAGATAACTTACTCCTAATAAAGAAGGCAGTGGGGTGGGTGGTGGTAGAGAGGCAGAACTAGAGAGAGAAAAAGAGATCCTCTTTAAGTAGCGCTCCCTGGAGAGGATACAGTATTCCTTCTTCAGGGAAAATATGAGGGCATTCCTGTGCTTCCTGTAGCCACATTGCCTCATTTCCTCAGGTCTTACTGGTAGCTGTCAAACTCTCATCTTAACTGGATGTGGAGACTGATCTGCCCAGGTCTATGTGGCCCTCTGTCTCCTGTGTCCTGAAGCAGCACTTCCTTGCCTTGTATGGTATTTTTATGAAAGGACCACTGTAAAATGTTCCACTCTTAAAGGCTAGAAGTAGTCCTCAAAGTCAGGCAGAGGGCTGAACGCATCTTCAAGGTTTCCTACCTCCTAAGGTAAAAGTAGAGACATTACTTCGCTGACAAATGTCTGTCTAGTCAAGGCTATGGTTTTTCCAGTGGTCGTGTATGGGTATGAGAGTTGGACTGACGCTGAAGAATTTATGCGTTTGAACTGTGGTGTTGGAGAAGACTCTTAAGAGTCCCTTGGACTGCAAGGAGATCCAAACAGTCCATTCTAAAGGAGATCAGTCCTGGATGTTCATTGTAAGAACTGATGTTGAAGCTGAAACTCGAATACTTTGGCCAGCTGATGCGAAGAGCTGACTCACTGGAAAAGACCCTGACGCTGGGAGGGATTAGGGGCAGGAGAAGAAGGGGACGACAGAGGATGAGATGGCTGGATGGCATCACCACCTCAATGGACATGAGTTTGATTGAACTCCAGGAGTTGGTGATGGACAGGGAGGCCTGGCATGCTGTGATTCATGGGGTCGCAAATAGACATGACTGAGTAACTGAACTGAACTGAACTGAACTGAAGGTAAAAGCAACTTTAGTCTCCCCCTTCATTCTAAACCATAGTCCTGGGCCCCTGCTCTCCCTACCATGTTCAGTTCAGTTCAGTTCATTGCAGTCACTCAATTGCGTCTGACTTTTTGTGATCCCATGGACTGCAGCACACCAAGCCTCCTTGTCCATCAACAGCTTCCAGAGTTTACTCAAACTCATATCCTTTGAGTTGGTGATGCCATCCATCCAACCATNCCATGTTACAGATGAACCAACTGAGTTTCAGAGAGTTTATCTAACTTAACCTTATTTTATAACTTAAAAGCAGCTCAGTGGAGATTTGCAAAGGCAAATCTTTTTTTTTTTTTTTTCCACTCAGGATTTTTCTGAGGTCAATCCTTCAGTAATGTTATGTGAGGTTAAAACACTTTTTATATAATCGAAATGAAAATTCTTGTATGTTAGGTTTATTATTTATTCTAACTTCTTACAGAATGTAATATCAAGGTATTTATTTACCTTTAACATCTTTACCAGTATGATCAGAGAAGACTGAATGTGATTAAAGAGCTCAAATTTTAACTAAGAAAATGAGGCTCAGAGAAGTTTCCAGATTTGCATCTAATCACATAGCTATTAATGGGGGACTTGATATTTGAACTCAGACCTTTCTGTCTCCAAACTTCCCTCCTGCTGAGAGAGTTCAAGGTCATTTTTTCCATAAGCCTTCCCCCTACCCCCCCCCTTTTTTTTAATCCTTCCCTTTTTACTTAACAACTTACTCATTTTGGAGGAAGAGGCCTGCCAGCTCAGAATATCTGCCATGAATTCTGCTCCCAGTTCTCTTCCAGTGTAATACAACCTGTATTTCCCAAGGCCTCACCAGTTGTTAGTTGTTTATGGGTTACTAATTGTACTATAATAACCCACATTTCATTGACTTTTGGCCCTACTTTTCTACATAGTTCCCACAGACTTCTTACTTATGTTTGGAAGTTCAGTTTATGAGCTGATGGATGTGTCAGCTAGACTTACATCTCTGCCTTTGCTCATGTGCTCCCAGTTCCCGCACGAGTATTGGCTGCAGTCTCCATGTAATTCCCTAGCATCATCTTTACCAATAATCCTTCATGTCTGAGGTTCCCTGTGGGAGGGTTTTATGTGCCAAGGAACTACCCTCTCTCCCTCCAAGTTCTACGTTATAGAGAGGACTTAGACAAGGGGCCAGGTAGGAATTAAGTAATAAAATTGTTAACATTTTGATTGCAGTATCCGGTTTTTATGCACAGCTTTAAGAAGTGACCTAGGCTATCAGTTCTGTGTTGAAAATAGCATGAGCTCAGTGAAAGACTCCCTTTTATTAGATGGAGCAGTCTCAACAGAGAGAACTGAAACCAGAAGACAGCCATGCAGATTCTTCTCACCCCCTGGAGAATGAGTTCAAGGTGACCTCATCCTTCCCTGAGTATAGGCAGTTCAAGTCAAAACAGCAAAAACAAAAAAGGATACAAGGGAAAGAATGGCCCAGCTGCCTTTCAGTTAGAAACTGCACATTGTCGCATCGTCATATACACCAACCTAGTAACCTTGGCCTCTCTCCACTTCCACCCATCAGATAACTTACTCCTAATAAAGAAGGCAGTGGGGTGGGTGGTGGTAGAGAGGCAGAACTAGAGAGAGAAAAAGAGATCCTCTTTAAGTAGCGCTCCCTGGAGAGGATACAGTATTCCTTCTTCAGGGAAAATATGAGGGCATTCCTGTGCTTCCTGTAGCCACATTGCCTCATTTCCTCAGGTCTTACTGGTAGCTGTCAAACTCTCATCTTAACTGGATGTGGAGACTGATCTGCCCAGGTCTATGTGGCCCTCTGTCTCCTGTGTCCTGAAGCAGCACTTCCTTGCCTTGTATGGTATTTTTATGAAAGGACCACTGTAAAATGTTCCACTCTTAAAGGCTAGAAGTAGTCCTCAAAGTCAGGCAGAGGGCTGAACGCATCTTCAAGGTTTCCTACCTCCTAAGGTAAAAGTAGAGACATTACTTCGCTGACAAATGTCTGTCTAGTCAAGGCTATGGTTTTTCCAGTGGTCGTGTATGGGTATGAGAGTTGGACTGACGCTGAAGAATTTATGCGTTTGAACTGTGGTGTTGGAGAAGACTCTTAAGAGTCCCTTGGACTGCAAGGAGATCCAAACAGTCCATTCTAAAGGAGATCAGTCCTGGATGTTCATTGTAAGAACTGATGTTGAAGCTGAAACTCGAATACTTTGGCCAGCTGATGCAAAGAGCTGACTCACTGGAAAAGACCCTGACGCTGGGAGGGATTAGGGGCAGGAGAAGAAGGGGACGACAGAGGATGAGATGGCTGGATGGCATCACCACCTCAATGGACATGAGTTTGATTGAACTCCAGGAGTTGGTGATGGACAGGGAGGCCTGGCATGCTGTGATTCATGGGGTCGCAAATAGACATGACTGAGTAACTGAACTGAACTGAACTGAAGGTAAAAGCAACTTTAGTCTCCCCCTTCATTCTAAACCATAGTCCTGGGCCCCTGCTCTCCCTACCATGTTCAGTTCAGTTCAGTTCATTGCAGTCACTCAATTGCGTCTGACTTTTTGTGATCCCATGGACTGCAGCACACCAAGCCTCCTTGTCCATCAACAGCTTCCAGAGTTTACTCAAACTCATATCCTTTGAGTTGGTGATGCCATCCATCCAACCATCTCATCCTCTGTCGTCCCCTTCTCTTCCTGCCTTCAATCTTTCCCAGCATCAGCGTCTTTTTCAATGAGTCAGCTGTTCGCATCAGGTGACCAGAGTATTGGAGTTTCAGCTTCAATATCAGTCCTTCCAATGAACACCCAGGACTGATCTCTTTTAGGATGGACTGTTTGGATCTCCTTGCAGTCCAAGGGACTCTCAAGAGTCTTCTCCAACACCACAGTTCAAACGCATCAATTCTTTGGTGCTCAGCTCTCTTTATAGTCCAACTCTCACATCCATACATGACCACTGGAAAGACCATAGCCTTGACTAGATGGATCTTTTTTGGCAAAATAATGTATCTGCTTTTTAATAAGCTGCCTAGATTGGTAATAACTTTTCTTCCAAGGAGTAAGCGTCTTTTAGTTTCATTGCTGCAGTCACCATTTGCAGTGTTTTAAAGGCCCCCAAAATAAAGTCAACCACTGTTTCCACTGTTTCCCCATCTATTTGCCATGAAGTGATGGGACTGGATGCCATGATCTTTGTTTTCTGAATGATGAACTTTAAGCCAACTTTTTCACTCTCCTCTTTCACTTTCACCAAGAGGCTTTTTAGTTCCTCTTCACTTTCTGTCATAAGGGTGGTGTCATCTGCATATCTGAGGTTATTGATATTTCTTCTGGCAATCTTGATTCCAGCTTGTGCTTCATCCAGCCCAGCGTTTCTCATGATGTACTCTGCATATAAGTTAAATAAGCAGGTTACAATGTACAGCATTCATGTGTTCCTCTCGCTATTTTGGACCAGTCTGTTGTTCCATGTCCGGTTCTAACTGTTGCTTCCTGACCTGCATACAGGTTTCTCAAGAGGCATTCAGGCATTCCCATCTCTTTAAGAATTTTCCAGAGTTTGTGGTGGTCCACACAGTCAAAGGCTTGGCATAGTCAATAAAGCAGAAATAGATGTTTTTCTGGAACTCTCTTACTTTTTTGACCAATGGATGCTGGTAATTTGAACCCTGATTTCTCTGCCTTTTCTAAATCCAGCTTGAACATCTGGAAGTTCACAGTTCGTATACTGTTGAAGCCTGGCTTGGAGAATTTTGAGCATTACTTTGCTAGCATGTGAGATGAGTGCAATTGTGCAGTAGTGTGAGCATTCTTTGGCATTGCCTTTCTTAGGGAGTGGAATGAAAACTGACCTTTTCCAGTCCTGTAGCCACTGCTTAGTTTTCTTAATTTGTTGGCATGTTGAGTGCAGCACTTTCATAGCATCATCCTTTAGGATTTGAAATAGCTCAACTGGATTTCCATCACCTCCACTAGCTTTGTTCATAGTGATGCTTCCTAAGGACCACTTAACTTTGTATTCCCTACCGTGTGTTACTTTACAAATCACCTCATGCAAACAAAGTCCTCCCAGAACTTCTGCTTGCTTGAGACCTGTTCTCACCACAGCCCATCAGTTGGCAGAGATCACATGGAAGCCAGCTGTGGGTTTTGATCTGCCTTCTCTCTCCTCACTAGGTGCTCTGCCCTTTCTTCTGAGCCTCAAGTCTTCTCCTCTCTCCATATGAAATCAGAAACTCTTCATTTCCCTTCAGTTATTCTTTCGTTCTCTGCCATGCCTTTCATCACGGCCTTTTTTTTTTTAACTTGGAAAAATACGAACATATAAAAATGCAAAACCAAAACAGTCCTTCAATCAGAATAAAGCTGTTTTCCCCAAGGTGATCTTTCATACTTGATTCCTTACCTCAAAACCTGTCTAACAACCCATTTTTATCGATTCTCATGTTTTCTTTGTTTGCTTACTGGTCAGTTATTACCAAAGCACCTGCTATCTGTAGTTTCTGCAATAAGCACTCAAAATACAAATAGATATAGCTGAGATCCTGCCTGTAAGGCATTGACATGTAACTGCAGAGACAGGTTGGCCATCAAATATTTGAAATAAAGTGGGATTCATGACATCACTGGGGTACGAACAAAGTAAAGAAGTAGCATAGCTGGTTGGTAAGGCCATGCTTTCTGAATTCAAATTCCAGCTCCATTGTGTATATGTGGTATGATATTGGACAGATCATTTATTCTCCCAGTGCATCACTCTCCTCACCTGTAAAGCAAGCAACCAAGTGAAAGTCACTCAGTTGTGTCCAACTCTTTGCAACCCTTTGGAATTCTCTAGGGCAGAATACTGGAGTGGGTAGCCTTTCTCATTTCCAGGGGACCTTCCCAACCCAGGGATAGAACCCAGTTCTTCCACATTGCAGGTGGATTCTTTACCAGCTGAGCCATGAGGGAAGCCCCCTTCCCTGTAAAGTGGAGATAATATTAGTAGTTACTCCATGTGGTTATTGTGAGGATTCACTGAGTTAATTTATAAAAATCTCTTTTACAGTTGTTCCTGGTACAGAGCAAGTGCAAAGAGCACTTGATTTTATTAAATGTTGATGAATGGGAGAATCGGTCATAAAGTGGGGTGAATTGGGACTGCCCAGGGATGTCCTTCCATAAAAAAGAACATTTGAGCTGTATTTTGAAAGAAGAGTGGAATTTTGTCAAGCAGGTAATGGTAGAGATGCTGGTTAGAGGAAAACACATGCCAAAGGCTGAAATGTGATGAAGGCCCCTTGGAGCTCTGTGCAGAGTGGAGTGGGGCTGGGGTAGGGGGACATGGGAAGCAATGATGGCAGGAAAGCTATGTAGGTAGTGGGCTGGAGCCAGACTGTGGAGGTCTCACAGGTGTGGTGGAAAGATGCTTGCATCTCACCCTAGAGAAAGAAGGGAGTTTTGAGGGAGTGTTTACTTTGTCAAGCTACAATTCTGGTAGCAGGCTATGGTTTTGCTCTTTAAAAAGCATGGAGTGGTGAGGAGGGACACATACTTTTCCTTCTAAGGATTCATTTCCCTTGAGATGTGTCCATTTTCTGATTTGAGGATTGGCTCGGGAAAGCCAGAAAATTCTTGCCAATCACCAGGGGTTACACAAATGAACTAATTTTCTGGATCTACTCAAGTTTCAGATTGTTTTTCCTCTCCTCCCTCCAAAAATTCTGAAGGTTTCTCATCGAACTCTTTGCCTTGGTCATGTTATTTCTTGAACTTCCTTTCTGGCAGGCATCCAAACCTCATGGTAACCAATGTTTAGAAGTTATCCCTTCTGCAAAGTGACTCACAGATGAAAGTGCCTTTTCTCCAGTGGAAGTATTATTAGACTAACATTTGATCCAGGACTTGAACTATTGAAGATTACTGGAAATCTGTGGGAAACTTAGTGCACTTAAGCCTTCTCCATCTTACACAAAACGGAGGTGCCCTCGTGCCTGTGATGAGAACTTTCTCGCTTTCTAGGTCTCTGTTGTTGGATCTTGTTCTTGCTTTTCCTCACTGTGTGGAGACCGACCACAAATTTGTTGAGCATGACTCATCACACACAGTGCACCTCTCTGCTGTAATGCACCAGTGCTTCTAGAACAGCCACGTCTTAGCAATATCAAACGCCATTACACAGTCAATAAAGTGCCGGAAAAACACAGCAGGATGACCTCATTGTTCACAAGCAGATGGGCCCCTGTATTAGATTGCTGTGTAAATCCTACACATGGCCCAGGTTAGAGTGCTTTTGTGCCCTCCTGCACATGTACACATGTGTTTGGCAGAAGAATGTGGATATGGATGTTGTATTCTTAATAAGGGCACTTTCTTTTTTTCCATTTCTTTAAGGATTGTGGAGTCCATTTCTTTAAGGATTTGTAGTTCTCTTCCTATTTTGAACTAGTCACACTTATTTTCTTGGAAAAATTTTCCCTCCCATTCAATTCTACTAAAAAGTGACAATATGCAATATTTTTAAAATAGGTGTTTGAGAATGTGACTTATAATGTATGCACAAAAGAGGGAGAAAAATCTTAAGTGTCACCAGTTACTATATTTACAGATACAATACTGTGATTGTCTAAAAACAGCCACAAAAAAATAGTACTTATCACATGAATGAATATACAGATTCTCAAGAAAGCTTGGATGAGTAACGGAATTAATGATCTCTTAGACTCTCTGCTTTAAAGGCTGGGAGGGATTGGGGGCAGAAGGAGAAGGGGACGATGGAGGATGAGATGGCTGATGACATCACTGACTCAATGGACGTGGGTTTGGGTGAACTCCGGGAGATGGTGATGGACAGGAAGGCCTGGCGTGCTGTGATTCATGGGATTGCAAAGAGTCGGACACGACTGAGCGACTTTACTGAACTGAAGTGAGACTCTCTGCTTTAAAGGCTATTTACATATGAGGCAGCTAAATAGCCTGCCCGATTGTGGATCTGTAATGTTCCTATTAAAAGGTCATCTGCTCTATCTTGCATACCTGTAAGAGCTTTGGTGCATTAACTCCCCAGATACAACCAGGATTTGGATATGTCTGATTGTTGTAAAGTTCTTGCTTATATTACAGTTCAAACCCCTGCTGTTTACAACTATTGATCTGTATTTTACGCCTGTACTTTTGATAATGCTTAGCTTAACAATTCAAGTCAGTTACAAAAAATCACTTTCTTGTCAGTGAAACAACCAAAATGATCTGTGATGTATAGAGCCAGTATTAGTATATCCTCTGGTGTGCACCTAGTCTCATTTTAAAAAGTTAGTGATTACTTCTTATCTATTAGCTATTCAGCACTTACTTAGAGTATGAAATGTCTTTTTCTTGTTCTCAAGTTTTTTTCTCGATATTATATATCCAGTTCTCCCTTGATATATTCATTGGATTGATACCAAGACACTCCACAGATATCAAAATCCACAGATGAACAAGTCCTTTATGTTAAATGACATAGTATTTGTATACTTTGACTATGTTAAAGCCTTTTATCACAACAAATTTTGGAAGATGCTTATAGTGATAGTAGTATCAGACCACCTTACCTGTTTCCTGAGAAACATGTATGCAGGTCAAGAAGCAACAGTTAGAATCAGACATGGAACAACTGATTTGTTCAAAATTGAGAAAAGAGTATGACAAGGCTGTACATTGTCATCCTGCTTATTTAACTTACATGCAGAGTGTATTATGTAACATGTTAGATTGGATGAATCACAAGCTGGAATCAAGATTGCCAGGAAAAATATCAACAACCTTAGATATGTAGATGATACCACTCTAATGGCAGAAATCAAAGAAAAACTAAAGAGCTTTTTGATAAGGATGAAATAGGAGAGTGGAAAAGCTGTCTTGAAACTCAGTGTTAAAAAAACTAAGATCACGGCATCCAGTCATGTCACTTTATGGCAAATAGGGGAAAATGGAAACTGACAGATTTTATTGGGCTTCAAAATCACTGCGGATGGTGACTGCAGCCGTGAAATTAAGACACTTGCTCTTTGGAAAGAAAGCTATGACAAATCTAGGCCGCATATTAAAAAGCAGAGACATCATTTTGCAAACAAAGGTCAGTATAGTAAAAGCTATGGTTTTTCCAGTAGTCATGCACTGATGTGAGAGTTGGACCATAAAGAAGGCTGTGTGCCGAAGTGTTGATACTTTCACACTGTGGTGCTGGAGATGACTCTTGAGAGTCCAGCAAAGAGATCAAACCAGTCAATCCTACAGAAAATTAACCCTGAATACCCATTGGAAGGACTGATGTTAAAGCTGAAGCTCCAATAGTTTGGCCACCTGATAATGTAAAGAGCTGACTCATTGGAAAAGACTCTGATACTAGGAAAGATTGAAGGCAAAAGGAGAAAAGGGTTGTAAAGGATGAGATGTTCAGATAGCATGACCAACTCAATGGACATAAGTTTGAACAAGCTCTGGGAGATAGTGAAGGACAGGGAAGCCTGGTGTGCTGCAGTCCATAAGGTTGCAAAGAGTCAGACATTACTTAGTAACTGAACAATAAAACTTGCATATAATCTATGCAAATCAATTATCTCTAGACTAGTTATAATACCTAACACAAAGTAAATGCTATAAATAGTTGCCAGCTCACCATAGATTCAAATTTTGCTTTTTGGAACTTTCTGGAAACTGTTTGGAATATTTTTGATCTGAAATTGTCTGAATCCATGTGTGTGGAATCCACCAATACAGAGGCAGTCTGACTGTACATACTATCATGATTTGGCTTTCTTTTGAGAAAGCTGTTTTATATATTTGACATGAAGAAGATGACTTATATATTTTGTAAGCTAATATCCCCACTACAGCATGATTGCATTTTAACTTTTCTGGATATTTTCACTGATTTTAATTGCATTGGCAAGCTAGAAGACGCTGCAGAATGTAGGGGTGAAAAGCTCTGATTCCATCTGTCTTGATTAGAAACCTGACTCTGCCTCTGGCTGTGTAAACTTAAGTAAGTCATTTTACTTCCCTATCCTCCTATTTTCTAATTCATAAAATGTTTAAAACCCACTAGTAGAGCCATATTGTGAGCATTAAGCAATTTAAATCCCGTAAAGTGCTTTTAACAGTAACTGCTCCAAACTAAGCAGTCTATAATTGCAAGCTGTTATTTAGTGTCTTGGCTAAAATCCCTTTCTGTCATCTGTCATTTATATTTCTTTCCATAATTCTATAATGTCTAGACTAGTATTACTACTAAGAACCACAAGATAACAAAATGTGAAATCTCTCTACAGTCTTTCATTAATCCACATGGGTTCTTCTTGCCTCCAAGGACAGGATGCACCTTCTTATGGGGAAGCCAAGTTTCTAGAAGATTAGAAAAGGGTCCTCTGTAATCCAAATTATCTCACCTCAGGAATAAGTCAAGATGAAGACCTCTATTAAAATGTTCCCTGGAATAAGTTAGAAAACTTCCATTTTTGGAGCATTAACTATGTGCTGAGTAACAGAGTGCTACTCTACATTCTTTCCATGGGCTAACTAGTTTTAACCTTAACCCTATGAATTACCTGTTAGTATTGTAGGTACCTAATGTATGAACTCTGCTGTATGAAATTTGTGGGATAAAGACAACCATCTCCCAATTAGACCATGCCAGTCCTTTATTGACCTTATCTTATTTATCTCCCCCAAAGGAATGAGAGTAGAACACAACTGTGAACCCTGATCTAAGCCTTAAAATCACAATGTGACTGATAATGTCATACTCTGTGTGATCAGATAACAAGAATAACAAGAAACTCTAACAAACTATGTAGCTATCAAAGTTTCACAAATTAATTTAGCAATCTGGGTGGAGTGAATAAAGATTTGCCTGGAGCATTGTTGTAAATGGTAAAATTATGTTTAAAAGACTGCACAGCATTCTGAGCCTCCTAGCTGGTATGTCCCCCTTCACTTTTCCTATTGTTTCTCCAGCCTTGATGGATAACTCACCCCTATGTGGATAAGAGCTTTGGGAGTCTCTGAAGTAGGTGAAACAAGATACAAAAGCCAAAGGCAGGTCACTTTTCTCCTCCCTTTGTTATTATTTTAAATCCTTTTCTGTCATTTCTTGCAATGAGAAAACTCTTTTTAGGAGTTTAGGCAGTCTGATTATACTTCATGTTACTCACACAGATCCAAAAATGCTATTTATATCTCTGATTAGAAAACATGCTTTTGAATGAGAGGATTTAGCATAGTATAATGGTACAGATAAAAGTGCCAGAGTCTGAAGTTAGATTGCCTAGATCTCAGTTCTCTTCCTTGCTAGTATGCGATCCTGGGTGTGACACTTGTGCACACACAGACATTTTTTAGTCTATATATTTATCTATCTATCTTGCTGTTGTTGTTAAGTTGCTCAGTCATGCCTGACTCTTTGAGGCTTCATAAACTGTAACTCTCCAGGATGCCCTATACTTCACTATCTCCAAGAGTTTGCTCAAACTCATGTCCAATGAGTCAGTGATGAGATCCAATCATCTCATCCTCATCCATCTTTTAATTTTGTGGCTGCAGTCATCATCCACAGTGATTTTGGAGTCCAAGAAAATAAAGTCTGTCAGTGATGGGACCAGATACAATGATCTCAGTTTTTTTTTAATGTTAAGTTATTCACCAGCTTTTTCACTCTCTTCTTTCACTTTCATTAAGAGGCTCTTTAGTTCCCCTTCAATTTCTGCCATTAAAGTGATATTATCTGCATATCTAAGGTTGTTGATATTTTTCCTGGCAGTCTTAATTCCAGCTTGTGAGTCATCCAGCAGACCTTTCGCATGATGCATTTAAGTTAAATAAGCAGAGTGACAATATACAGTCTTGAACTCCTTTCCCAGTTTTGAACTATATCTATCTATCATTTATCATCAACTATTCATTTTAAACTCTATGAATCAGTTTCCTCCTCCATACAACCATATGGTTGCCTTAATCAGTAAATTAACTTATGCAAAGCATTCACACAATTGCCCAAATAAACATTCGCTATTATTATTTTTACCACCCGCTATTTTTGTTTCATTACTACTTACAGTAAACCAAATGGTGAATTATGGTTTCTGACTATGTAATGCAAACCTTATAGTTTTTTGTTTCATGAATTCCTTCTTAATCAAATAACTCAATAGATAATATGACTCTATGTCCCTATCCAGAGTTCTTTGCAATCAAACACCCAACTCTTTCCTCATCTGTAGGTCTTTGCAAATTTCACTGTACATATACTCTCTGTCTAGTTATTCCTGAGTTAAAGCCTCCTTAAACATGTGGTTTTCCTTCATCTATCCATGAAGTTTTCATTTTTCTACCACAAGTCCCTCCAATTATTAAAAAACCCACTAGACCAAGTTAAAGAGCTCCCATACAGGTAATATTGTGTGAAAGGAACTGTTACTCACTTCATCCTTATCTATCTATCTACACACAGAATACTGGAATTATGCTGTATATAGTTTTATAACCCTAAAAGGAAAAATATTCTTAATATTATATAGTGAGTATTCTCACTTTATATATATATATATATAATTTTATTTTTGAGGATGTAATTTTGATTAGATATGTAAAAATATATATAAAGTATATTCATGTCCCACCACAGGAATCTCAGAATCCTCTGATAAATTTCAATTGGATACTTAAGTTGATCACAGTTTTTCTTTGTTATTAATAATGTAGTAGATAACTTTGCATATGATTCCTTTTGGCTCAACTTATCAAAGCATATACAGTATTTTAAGGCTCTTAATCTATTATAGCACAATAGTTATTAAAATATATACTTAATAAATACTTTTTCTTATTTTTTCCCTGTTTTCTCTTTACATATATATTCTGACCTTTGGAAGAGGCAAAATTTGGGGCCTTAATTATAAACTAGCAAATTATTCCTACAAGGGTATTTTGCAAATTATTTTGATTTCTCACTCCATTTGCTATAGGTTATCTGAAACTAAGGAATAAGGAAAAAGACTATGTTTAATTAACAGAGGTAATTCTAGTAATATTACACGATATATTGAAATAAATTACTTCCTTTTAGTAACTCTAATCTGTTGAAGGCACCCCTTAACTTTAAACAGATTAGTCTTTCATTATAGGCGTTCAGTTTAGGATATTCTTCTCTTGTTTGACATGTGTTTTGAAGTATCTTTTGCCTTGTTTCAGACTAGATTCTGAGAAAAGTTGGCATTATCATGTACATATAGGGGACCCCTCAAATGAATTTTAACTACCCGATTCAGGTTCATAACAAAACAGTACAACCACCAGTTGTCTGAACAGCCATTAAACCCACTTGACCTTATTGCATATGTTTCCTGTATCCCATGAAACAAACTCTTGGAGAAAACTGCAATTCCAAAAATCATCCCATGTCTAAAATTAAGGTGCTAAACATACACAACCCACCTTCAATGTGAGAGACCTGGGTTCAGTCCCTGGGTGGGGAAGATCCCCTTGAGAAGGAAATGGAAACCCTCCTCTGTCCATGGGATTCTTCTTGCCTGGAGAATCCCATGGACAGAGGGGTCTGGTTGGCTACCGTCCATGGGTCACAAAGAGTCAGACACAACTGAGCAACTAACATTTTCACTTTCAAACATACAGTCAATGAAAACACAAAAATCAGAGTTCTCATCCCAGTTGCCCCCTGCAAAAGTATCTCCTTGCCAGATGTCCAATGTATTAGTGATGATTGCAGTGACTTTTCAGACTTCTTTCCTCTTCTGCTTCTCTTAACTCTTACAGGCTTTCTTTCTTTTCATTTCTCTTAGGTGCTTTCATGATATTTTGAATCAGGCTTTGAGAGGTTAAGAGATGAGTCACCTTTAATTTTCCTTCTACCTTTCCCTATATGAAATTACTTGTGGAGTGACCTGAAGGAGGAGAAATAAAAGGGCAATAGTCAGGTTGTCTTCTTGCCTCTCTTTAAGTACTATCAACTTTGGTTGATACTATTCCAAGCCTGAGAAAACAGGATCTTTCCCTGAGACACAATGATTTTCCCTTCCGCTGTCTGGAAGCCACAAAACCCACACCCATTTCCTCTCCAGGCACAATCTTCTCATTTTCAAACCTCATATTCCTCTGGGAAATGGTAAATAAGATTTCTGAAAATGCTATACTCTCAGGTTTAAATTTCAGTTGATGGCCAATGACTTTTTTTTTCTTTAGCTTTTCTTTCACCCACAACAGGTGAAACACTTTTTATACCTCTTAACCACAAACAAAACATCTACCTGTCCTCTTTTTCACCCCAAGAGCTGCTTTATACATTATTTAAAGTTTTCTTGATATATACTTGAAATCAAAATTTTATCAATATAGTTTTCTCAGAGTAGTGTTTTGCAATGTGCCACCCAACACAGATGGGTCAGGGTGGAGAGGTCTGACAGAATGTGGTCCACTGGAGAAGGGAATGGCAAACCACTTCAATATTCCTGCCCTGAGACCCCTATGAACAGTATGAAAAGGTAAAATGATAGGATAGTGAAAGAGGAACTCCCCAGGTTGGTAGATGCCCAATATGCTACTGGAGATCAGTGAAGAAATAACTCCAGAAAGAATGAAGGGATGGAGCCAAAGAAAGAACAACACTTCAAGTTGTGACTGTGACTGGTGATGGAAGCAAGGTCTGATGCTGTAAATAGCAATATTGCATAGGAACCTGGAATGTTAGGTCCATGAATCAGGGCAAATTGGAAGTTGTCAAACAGGAGATGGCAAGAGTGAACGTCGACATTTTAGGAATCAGCAAACTAAAATGGACTGGAATGGGTGAATTTAACTCAGATGACCATTATATCTATTATGGGCAGGGATCCCTTAGAAGAAATGGGGTAGCCATCATGGTCAACAAAAGAGTCTGAAATGAAGTACTTGGATGCAATCTCAAAAGTGACAGAATGATCTCTGTTCATTTCCAAGGCAAACCATTCAATATCATGGTAATCCAAGTCTATACCCCGACCAGTAATGCTGAAGAAGCTGAAGCTGAACGGTTCTATGAAGACCTACATGACCTTCTAGAGCTAACACCCCCAAAGATGTCCTTTTCATTATAGGGGACTGGAATTCAAAAGTAGGAAATCAAGAAATACCTGGAGTAAGAGGCAAATTTGGCCTTGGGAGTACAGAATAAAGCAGGGCAAAGGTTAATAGAGTTTTGCCAAGAGAACACACTGGTCATAGCAAATACCCTCTTCCAACAGCACAAGAGAAGACTCTACTTGTGGACATCACCAGATGGCCAACACTGAAATCTGATTGATTATATTCTTTGCAGCCAAAGATGGAGAAGCTCTATACTGTCAGCAAAAACAAGACTGGAAGCAGACTGTGGCTCAGATGATGAACTCCTTATTGCCAAATTCGGACTTAAATTGAAGAAAGTAGGGAAAACCATTAAACCATTCAGGTATGACCAAATAAAATCCTTTATGATTATACAGTGGAAGTGAGGAATAGATTTAAGGGATTAGATCTGATGAACTATGGATGGATGAACTATGGATGGATGAATTATGGATGGAGGTTCATGACATTCTACAAGAGACAGGGATCAAGACCATCTCCATGGAAAAGAAAGGCAAAAAAGCAAAATGGCTGTCTGAGGAGACCTTACAAATAGCTGTGAAAAGAAGAGAAGTGAAAAACAAAACAGAATAGGAAATATATATCCATTTGAATGTAGAGTTCCAAAGAATAGCAAGGAGAGATAAGAAAGCCTTCTTCAGTGATCAATGCAAAAAAAAAAATAGAGGAAAACAATAGAATGAGAAAGACTAGAGATCTCTTCAAGAAAATTAGAGATACCAAGGGAAAATTTCATGCAAAGATGGGATCAATAAAGGATTGAAATGGAATAGACCTGACAAAAACAGAAGATTTTAAGAAGAGTTGGCAATAATACATAGAAGAACTGTACAAAAAAGATCTTCATGACCCAGATAATCACAATGGTGTGATCAGTCACCTAGAGCCAGACATCCTGTGATGTGATGTCAAGTGGGCCTTGGGAAGCATCACTACAAACAAAGCCAGTGGAGGTGATAGAATTCCAGTTGAGCTATTTCAAATGCTAAGAGATGATGCTGTGAAAGTGTTGCACTCAATATGCCAGCAAATTGGGAAAACTAAGCAATGGCCACAGGACTGGAAAAGGTCAGTTTTCATTCCAATCCCATAGAAAGGAAATGCCAAAGATTGCTCAAACTACTGCACTATTGCACTCATCTCACATGCTAGCAAAGTAATGCTCAAAATTCTCCAAGCCAGGCTTCAGCAAATGTGAACCGTGAATTTCCAGATGTTCAAGCTGGTTTTAGAAAGGCAGAGGAACCNTGAAAGAGGAGAGTGAAAAAGTTGGCTTAAAGCTCAACATTCAGAGAACTAAGATCATGGCATCTGGTCTCATCACTTCATGGCAAATAGATGAGGAAGCAGTGCAAACAGTGGCTGACTAGTTTTTGGGGGTCCAAATCACTGCAGATGGTGATTGCAGCCATGAAATTAAAAGATGCTTATCTCTTGGAAAGAAAGTTATGACCAACCTAGACAGAATATTAAAAAGCAGAGACATTATTTTGCTAACAAAGGTCTGTCTAGTCAAGGCTATGATTTTTGCAGTGGTCATGTATGGATGGGAGAGTTGGACTGTGAAGAAAGCTGAGCACCAAAGAATTGATGCTTTTGCACTGTGGTGTCGGAAAAGGCTCTCGAGAGTCCCTTGGACTGCAAGGAGATCCAACCAGTCTATCCTAAAGGAAATCAATCCTGAATATATATTGGATGGACTTATGCTGAAGCTGAAACTCCAATACTTTGGCCACCTGATGCAAAGAGCTGACTCATTTGAAAAGACCCTGATGCTGGGAATAATTGAGGGAAGGAGGAGAAGGGGAAGACAGAGGATGAGATGGCTGGATGACTGAACTGAGCAGATTGAATGTCTGTTACTCTCCCAAATTTATACATTGGAGTCTTAAACCAAAATGTGATCGTGTTGGGAATGAGGGCACACCCCTCCTGAATGGGATTTATTCCCTTCTAAAATATGCCCCAGGGAGATCACATATCCCTTGTGTTGTGTGAGTACATAGACAGAAGATGACTGTTTGTACACCAGGAAACAGGGTCTCACCAGATACCAAATTTGTCAGCACTTTGACCTTGGACTTGCCAACCTCCAGAAATGCAAAAAATAAGTTCTAATGCCTTTCTGTCTTTTGCATTTTTGTTACAGCATTCCAGACAGACCAAAACACAGTGTATGGCAGGCTTCAAGCTTGGGTAAACAACCTGTATCCCAAACAGTACAGGTGATACCATTCTTCTTATAGTGTTAGGTTGTATTTAGTAGGAATCTACTGTGCTTTTCAAATTTCTGTTATTTCAATTTATTAACTTTGTTAGCTTCACTTCCTTTTTTAGTAATACTTCTCTATTGTTCTAATGCACTGTCGTGGCAACAAAGAAAACAGAGAGAGCTCAGAGTCACTTCCAAAGTAGCATCTAAAAATACTAGTTGTCAAGTTTCTAGAATTTAAAACTTTATTCTCAACTTCTAACATCATTTCTCTCTTAAGTAGATTAAGATGCAACTGGTTTCTAGCATAACAATGAGCAGGGCTGTTTATGAAATGACATAAATGTGTGATGTGAAACTCATCCATGCTCAAGCACTGGATGGTTTATCACACATATGGATCAAGAGGGGTAATATTGTAGGTACTTGTGACTATTCACATTAGACTGTTTAAAGAGTTGTGATATTTTCCTTGATCATGTGTCTATTCTCAGTAAAATAGGGCTGAGGCAGTGAGGCCGTCATTTGATTAAGTTGATCAATGTAGAGATTCTAGCCCAGTGGTTCTAGTTTCCCAATGGTTGTGCCAACATTTGATGTTTCTATTGATGAAATTAAATAGAAATGTTTATTTCTTCATTTCCGTTTTGACCTTGGCTTTATAATATAAGGTTCATATAGCAATTGGAATAATTTCAATTCAAGGATTTTTGCTTACCTTCCCAGTATTATTTTTCGCTGCTTATCTAACCCAACTATGTTCTCTTCTTACCAATTACTTGAAAGTCTGTTCACACACATGGATTTTGTTATGTTCTGTTTGGTTAAAAAAATCATTATTTTTGAAAGTACACCCTTCCCCTGTTTATTTTCAGAGACTCTCTTCCCACTGAGAAGGTGAGGACAACAATCCATTATTTGAAATAGATAGATAATATTCGGGACCACAGTGCTTTTGTCTCTGCAGATTCATTTCATATAGGCTTTGATATCTGAGTTTGGAAATAATCCATTGGCTTTTCTTTCCTACTGGAGCCCTGTTTGTTGGCCAAGGCAAAATGTCACTGTGGTCAATTCAGTTTTAATTTGTTCATGCAACTGAATTTTTGGTATTCCCATGAGAGATCAATTTCTGTGCTCTGTGACTGTGATTTACCTGGGAAAAAAATTTTCATCCTGTATGTATGTGTTCTATATGCACAAATCACCCTTTTAAACTTTATTCTCTTTGTGATATTTATATGTGATGTGCTTCATAAGATTTAGATGGTTTTCCCTTTCTTTTTCCTTACTGGCTCATAGACTATGTGTACTTAGCTATAGAGAACCTATGTATGTTTCTCTACTTGAAAGTCAATTTCTAAAGATATTTACTTTGACTGGGTTCTCTGTGATTTAAGAACATATTTCTATAAGAAATTACTATTTCTTTTAATTGAAATACTCCATACTGACAATAGACCCCAAGTTTGCCTTGGTTTGCTGTAATAAGGAACCCACTATCATGTAGATTTTATTTTACCCTTTAGTAGATCCACAACTTATTTTCTTCCACTTTCATGGAATTCAAAATCATTGAGGAACCCAGGGAGCAGCTTGGCTAATGGTAAAAATTTGGATGTAGTAATGAACAAAATGTATTAACAATGAATACGAATTTTAGCTTTTAAATTAACCACTTATTAAGTTTCTTTTCAAAATAAACATTTTGATCAAATAATATTGTAATTTAGATAGTTATTAGATCAAGATAGAGGGTCTTATTGTTCAATTGTATTTTACCTATGGAATAAATTCTAAAATCAAAGTTTAGAGTTAAAAATTAACCAAAAATTTCAATTAAAAGTGCCAAATATTATCAACAAAGTATGAACACAGCTAATGATGAGGAAATGGCATAAAATTATTTGTTACAGGTTTGCTAAAATGCACTGATTGCATCTATTGTATGATGGCTATACAGTGCAATCAACATTCTTGAATGACAATCAACCAAGAACACATAGTTGAATTGGTGCAAGTTAAATAGCCATATTATATTACATAACTACACTTATTTTGTAACTCACATAATGTTAACACAGGCAGAAAAATTTTAAAGCCAGTCCACAAGTGAGCACATTCCCTTTGTTGTTGTTTAGTCACTAAGTCGTATCCAACTCTTTGAGACCTCAGGACTGTAGCTTGCCAGGCTCCTCTGTCCATGGGGTTCTCCAGACAAGAATACTGGAGTGGGTTGTCATTTCCTGCTCCTGGGGATCTTCCTGGACCAGGGATCAAACCCACATCTTCTGCAATGGCAAGTGGGTTCTTTACCACTAAGCCATCAGGGAAGCCCTATACATTCCCTTCTCACCGTGTTAATTTATTTTAATAATGAATAAAGATGGATTCTCTGTTGATCTTGGTTTTTGAGTGACTATAATGTGAAAGATCTCCTTGCTAAGCTAGGCTGGTCATTTAGCATGAGTGGACACACATTTTGTGTTAAGCCACTGAAACTCGAGGGTTATTTATTATTTCAGCATCACATGGTATATCCTGATTCATACAACGTTATTTTAAACATTTTCTTTCTCCTCAGACTTTCAAAACTTCCACTCTCCTTCCTCAGTTCAGAAGATAACCTGCTTCATATTCTACTAAAAAAAAATAGTCCTTTGACAATTACGTCTTTGTACTTCCACATATGCTATGCTAGAAATCCACTTCCAGAAGTACTATGTTCTATTTTAGGAACTATGAAGTATTATTTTCTGATAAAATGAAGGAATTCTTACTATGCTCCCCTGATGGCTCAGCTGTAAAGAATAAACCTGCAATGCAGGAGATGTGGGTTCAATCACTGGGTCAAGAAGATCACCTAGAGCAAGAAATGGCAACCTACTCCAGTATCTTGCCTGGAGAATCCCATGGACAGAGGAGTCTGGAGGGCTATAGTCCATGGGTGGCAAAGGGTCAAACTTGACTTAGCAACCGAGCGTACATAAGCATGTTCCCAATATATGTGTAAAGAAGATATATCATGTCATGCCTCTAACTTTGCAGGCCTTGTTGTCCTCACAATAATCCCTTGTCCTCTTTCAACATTAGATTCACCCTCTCTGTTGAATTATTCCTCTCAGTATAGGCATGTGCTATGATATTGTCTATTTGTAAAAGCTTCCCATGTCAACTACCTCTCCAAATATATCTTCATCTTTCATTGCATTTTACCAATAAACTTCAAATAGCATTTCCTGTGCTGATTTCTTTCAGTTTCTTACTTCCAATGCATTTCCTTTATTCTTTGACTCCCACCAGTTGACTGAATCAACAAAGTTTCCAATTACTACCATTTTGCCAAGTTCAATGGTCAATTCTCTTTTCTTTCTCTTTTTTTCTCCCCCTTTGGCTATGACAAGTGGCTTGAGGGACCTTAGTTCCTTGAATCTACATTCTTAGCATGAGCACACAGAGTCCTAACCACTGGACCATGAAGGAATTTCCTCTCATTTGCTTTTTAAATCAAGCTTTCAAACCAACCTAAGACATTGCTGATGAAGATGGAAGCTTTCTGTCTTGAACTTCTCATTCATTAGCTCTAAAACACACTTCTCTTTTGAGAGAGTGTCACTCCCAACTTATTGACTATTACTCTTATTCTTGACATCTATGTGTTGAAGTGTCCCATGCACACAGTAGGTGTATAATAATATTCTTTAGAAATACACAAACGAAGAATATTCATACTAGACTACTGCTCTTAAAATAAATTTGGAGTTTTTATTAGGTTATTGGTAGCTGGTAAGTTTGTCAGACAAAGTGTGTTTTGAAGGAAAGATATCATATATACCTTTAAATTATAGTATTATTAAACATTTATCAACCCATAATGTTATCAGTAATTTACTTGTTGATTTTCCTTCAACACATTTTAAGCTCTCTAAGTATCTCACTTTTTGTATGCCTTTGCCCATTATTTAGTATGAGGCCTAACTGAATAAATTAGTGAACAAATGAATAAATGTCATCCATTTCAACTATGCTGAATTTTAAAGTAACCAAATACTATATGTCATTTTCACATTAACTGCTATTAAGCCATAATTTCAAGCTGCATTATTTGAGTGATTATATTTAATGAGCCTAAACCTAAGTATAAAAGCTTACATTTCCCTGATATTTAATTTTGTTTGATAAATCCTGGTGGCTCAGACGGTAAAGCCTCTGCCTGTAGCACGGGAGACCCAGGTTCGATCCCTGGGTTGGGAAGATCCCCTGGAGAAGGAAATGGCAACCTACTCCAGCAAGAGTATGCCTGGAAAATTCCATGGACTGAGGAGCCTGGTGGGCTGCAGTCCATGGGGTCGCAAAGAGTCGGACACGACTGAGCGACTTCACTTTCACTTTCAGGGTACTTCTCTAGCCAGAATCTTTTTAGGCTCTCAGTTATCTGTTACAGGGTATTCATTATCTAATATTTGATTTACTTTTAGTCAAATGTTGGAACAAAATGTTGACCAGAGGAAAGTCAAGGGCATCTTGTCTTTTAGGAATTTTCTTTTATGCTGAAAATGAGACATTAATCAATTCTCGTAGGCCAACTTAGAGCAAGTCATCCATATGATATTTTTGGAACCACTTATATCATGTTCAGTTTTAGATCTTCTATCTTAAATTAAACATTTCTTAAACTAAGCCATGCTGGCTTCCATTTTTGATCTTTTATATAGTATTTCATACAAATGTTTCATTCATTGTGACAGGAAAGATTATGGCTACATGTAACAGAATATTAACTAACAGAATGTGGAATAACCCAAATAATCATAAACTCACAATAAAACAGTGGTTTTTAATTGTAGGGCTCATTCAGTAGCCCATTCAGGTCAATAAGTTTCAGACTTTTCTCACCATTTTAAAAATGTTATTATGGTCATTTGCTTCTTTTTCTTCATCTAAGTCACTACCTATGGCTGAAATATTAAGAGTAGCTCTAAAGATTATGTTCTTGAGTTATTTTTAATACTTGAATGAGACAATAAGCAAAAAAAGATCTTTACTTTTATTCAAGAGAACCACACTCTTCCCCCATCAGATTTGTGCAAAGATCTCTTTGGCCATAATTAACTCACATAGTCTCCTTTAGCTGCAAGGGAGATTGGACATACCAGGCATAAGAAATGGAATTATTTTGATTGACTTAAATGAATCATACTTTCATCTTGGGGATTAACCACAGCTATAATCCCAAACAAACCAGGACTCTGCTAGCAAGCCTACTTGAGTAGACAACTCGCAGTGCCTGCTATACTTTCCATCCTTTGCTCCCCATTCATAGGGATATTTTCTTACTTTGAAAGTCACAGAACTCCCATCAGGGTTATTACATAAGTATCCTTTATCTACTATCTGAATGCCAGTTTCTTTTGCCACCAATCAATTCCCCTTATCTGTGGCACATATCAGTGCCATCTCTTTTTGAACCTTCATAAATAGTCTTCCTGTTGTCTGTCTGCATATATGTCTCTTATAAGATAGTCAATTTTATCCTTCCTCAGTACCTGGCATGTAGAGGATAAATACTTCTGTGACAAATGGATGAATGGTTACATGGTTGTCAGAAGACCATTCTGAAATTGTGTGTCTATCATAGCACTTCCCTGGTCAAGTCCACCAGTGCCTCCCTTTTCTCTGTTGTGAGAAAGACAAATGATTCTCTACATCTCAGGGTATGTAAAAAAGCAGACTTTCAATTTTCCTTCAATTCTCATCACTTTTTAATAAGCCCCCTGAGATTTATTCCCCTGATAGTCTTTTCATGGTTCCATCTAAACTACTCTATTTAAATGGCATTTCATATGTGAAAGTGATTTATGCTTTATAAATTTATATAAAAGAGGAGTGATTATTTTGAGTAGCTTCATCTCCATGTGTATACTTACATTTCAATCATATGAAAACCCCTTTCTTTTTCTCTTCCTTTTCCCCACATCCTTTTCTTTGACCTTCCTATTGCTGACTCTGTCAGTGACCCACTCACATCCTCAAAGCACTCATCTTCACACACCAAAGGCTGATATTTTTATATCTGAATCTCTCTACTCAATAACATTTTTTTTTTCTGGCTGAGGCAGCAAATTCTACATGTGTACAGGCAACTGGAAGTACTGAAGAGTTCATGCCTCTTAGAGCAGCCCTTAGTTAGTAACAGGTGAGGAGTTTGTGAATAAATATCTCAACTTCCTCATCCCTCAGCCGGGGTAACTGTGAGGTATGCTGAATACAGTCTTCCAGAATACACAGTGGGATTAAGTCCCTATTGTCCACAGTGGTAACCTGTTATTTTGCTATGTGTTAAGTGGTTTTCACCTGTTTACCTTATCTCTTATTTTCCCATTTCTTTATCATTAATTTCTGGGATCTTCTCTCAAACTCCTTGTTGTTATCTCTTTTCACAATATCTTCACTTTAGCCTCCAAGAGAATGTAATCTACCAGACTAACCCACATTAACAAACAGATAAACACATTTCTCTTGAGTGACTCCATTCATGCAAATTTCATGGATATTCAGGTCAGTATTCATTTCTTCTTCTGCTTATTGACAGTCACTCATTTTTTCCCCTTCAAATAGTTTAGCAACTGATTACACTGTTTTATAAGGTTCTCAAAGTTTTCTTTGTACCTGGTGTATTCTTTTCAAAGAGATCTCAGACTTCCCAAAGGAAGTTTCTGTATCTTGTAGAAATTCTCTCTAAGTTTGAACCACCTGTCATTGACCTGGCCATGGTAGTGGTACACCACAAGTGCTCTCAGTTTGATTAACGATTGGCTATTGCAAAGATGGGCTCGATAAAGGACAGAAATGGTATGGACCTAACAGAAGCAGAAGATATTAAGAGCTGGCAAGAATACACAGAAGAACTGTACAAAACAAGAACTTCATGACCCAGATAATCACGATGGTGTGATCACTCACCTAGAGCCAGACATCCTGGAATGTGAAGTCAAGTGGGCCTTAGAAAACATGACTACAAACAAAGCTAGTGGAGGTGATGGAATGCCAGTTGAGCTATTCCAAATCCTGAAATATGATGCTGTGAAAGTGCTGCATTCAATGTGCCAGCAAATTTTGAAAATGCACCAGTGGCCACGGGACTGGAAAAGGTCTGTTTTTATTCCAATCCCAAAGAAAGGCAATGCCAAACAATACTCAAACTACCGCACAATTGCACTCATCTCTCACACTAGTAAAGTAATCCTCACTATTCTCCAACCCAGGCTTCTGCAATATGTGAACCGTGAACTTCCAGATGTTCAAGCTGGTTTTAGAAAAGGCAGAGAAACCAGAGACCAAATTGCCAACATCTGCTGGATCATGAAAAAAGCAAGAGAGTTCCAGAAAAACATCTACTTCTGCTTTATTGACTATGCCAAAGCCTTTGACTGTGTGGATCACAACAAACTGTGGAAGATTCTGAAAGAGATGGGAATACCAGACCACCTGACCTGCCTCTTGAGAAATCTGTATGCAGGTCAGGAAGCAACAGTTAGAACTGAACATGGAACAACAGACTGGTTCCAAATAGGAAAAGGAATATGTCAAGGCTGTATTTTGTCACTCTGTTTATTTAACTTATATGCAGAGTACATCATGAGAAACACTGGGCTGGAGGAAGCACAAGCTGGAATCAAGATTGCCAGGAGAAATATCACCTCAGATATGCAGAGGACACCACCCTTATGGCAGAAAGTGAAGAGGAACTAACAGCCTCTTGATGAAAGTGAAAG
>SJYA01001028.1:308399-328005 GCA_006410615.1 Neotragus moschatus | reverse complement strand
GAAGCACAAGCTGGAATCAAGATTGCCAGGAGAAATATCACCTCAGATATGCAGAGGACACCACCCTTATGGCAGAAAGTGAAGAGGAACTAACAGCCTCTTGATGAAAGTGAAAGAGGAGAGTGAAAAAGTTGGCTTAAAGCTCAACATTCAGAAAATGAAGATCCTGGCATCTAGTTTCTTCACTTCATAAAGTGTCAGACTTTATTTATTTGGGCTCCAAAATCACTGCAGATGGTGACTGCAGCCATGAAATTAAAAGACACTTACTCCTTATAAAAGTTATGACCAACCTAGATAGCATATTGAAAGTAGAGGCATTACTTTGCCAACAAAGGTCCATCTAGTTAAGGCTATGGTTTTTCCAGTGGTCATGTATAGATGTGAGAGTTGGACTGTGAAGAAAGCTGAGTGCTAAAGAATTGATGCTTTTGAATTGTGGTGTTGAAGAAGACTCTTGAGAGTCTCTTGTACTGCAAGAAGTTCCAACCAGCCATTCTAAAGATCAGTCTTGGGTGTTCATTTGGAAGGACTGATGCTAAAGCTGATATTCCAACACTTTGGCCATCTCATGCGAAGAGTTGACTCCTTGGAAAAGACTGATGCTGGGAGGGATTGGGGGCAGGAGAGGAAGGGGATGACAGAGGATGAGATGGATGGATGGCATCACCACCTCAATGGACATGTGTTTGATTGAACTCCGGGAGTTGGTGATGGACAGGGAGGCCTGGCCTACTGTGATTCATGGGGTCACAAAGAGTCAGACATGACTGAGCAGCTGAACTGAACTGAACTGAAATGAACTGGCTATTGCGAATTCATGATATACCATCAACTTCTGATAATGCTAAAGAATTTGGAATTTCAGACTTTCACACAAAAACTGTTAATTTTTAATGTTTCAGTTCATTGATATTTTCAAATTATATCTGAATTTTGGATACTGATTTTGGCTACTTAGTACTGGGTGATGAATTTAGGAATGTCATTTGACTTCCCTAAGCTTACTCCTTGGAAGAAAAATTAGGACCAACTTAGGTAGCATACTGAAAAGCAGAAACATTACTTTGCCAACAAATGTCCATCTAGTCAGGCTATGGTTTTTCCAGTGGTCATGTATGGATGTGAGAGTTGGACTGTGAAGAAAGCTGAGCCCTGAAGAATTGATGCTTTTGAACTGTGGTGTTGGAGAAGACTCTTGAGAGTCCCTTGGACTGCAAGGAGATCCAACCAGTCCATTCTGAAGGAAATCAGCCCTGGGATTTCTTTGGAGAGAATGATGCTGAAGCTGAAACTCCAGTACTTTGGCCACCTCATGCGAAGAGTTGTCTCATTGGAAAAGACTCTGATGCTGGGAGGGATTGGAGGCAGGAGGAGAAGGAGACTACAGAGGATGAGATGGCTGGATGGCATCACCGACTCGATGCGCGTGAGTCTGAGTGAACTCCAGGAGTTGGTGATGGACAGGGAGGCCTGGCATGCTGCAATTCATGGGGTCACAGAGTCGGACACGACTGAGCAACTGAACTGAACTGAACTGGAGCCTCAACTCCTGCATTTGCTAAGTGGACCTAATTATCTCTACCTCATAGAATGATTATAACATGAAAACATACATTAAAAGTCAGAATATAGATGTGATAATTGGTAGGAAGGGAGACCAAAGCAATGGTAGACTTAAGTGATGCAAGCAAGACAGTCGGTGTGATCAGCAATATTACAGAGGTATGAAAATAGTAAACTATTTGAAACTATTCCACCAAGAATGGAGTCCTTGACCAAAACTTCATACTAATGTTGGAAATCAAAGGAGAAATGTTATTCTTAGAGGGGTTCCTACAAGTAACACAGTAAGGAAGCTTAGTTTAGGGGCACAGAGAGTGGGAGAAACAGAGCAAGAGTAGTCACAGTGGGAGAGAAGAGATTATGGTGAGAATCATAAAGTATTAATCTGTTCTAATCAGTCACTGAGCAAGTCTTGAGTCTGAGAGTCCCCCTAGATAACCAGGATCTAGTGATATAAATACAAAAATTAAGATAGATAAGGAAGAGAACCACCATTGAGACCAACACTTTGCTTTTAGCTACTCTCCTGAGTGGGGAGAAATGGGTGTATAAAAAAGATTGTGAATGATTAAAGATGTGTGTGAATTATTACTGGAGCTTCCATGGTGGCTCAGCAGTAAAGAATCTGCCTGCCATACAGGAGTTGCAGGATACATGGGTATATGCTTCATGATGTTTCAAAGATAATCCATCCCCAGGCTATTTTGCTTATGTCTTTGCTGTATGATTTTGCTTGTTTATTTCACAAGCACTTGTGGTTAAAAAAAATTTTTTTTTAAAAAAACACAGATGACTGAATTTATTATTCATACTATACTACCTCAGAGAAACTTCTGGTCATTTTGTTGGTTCTTGACTAACTCTTTAAGATCACTGTATAGAGTCTCCATTGTCATCAAGGGAAATGTAGCCTTTCTTTGAAAAATCTATAAGAACTATTTCTTATACTAGTTTTCTCTGGCCATTATGAGAAATTCCTTAGCATCTCAATGATGCTGAGTATAAAAATTATGTTATGTTAAACATGGAAATGCAATGAGTATATTCTGATCATGTTGGTACACATTGATTGGTGGATACCAATCAATAGAAAATTTAATGAACATTTATGGTTGAAATCTTTTTTTCTTAATAGTTATCTTAAAAAACCACCTTCCAATTGAGGAATATTTGTGAGCTATAGCAATGCTTTCTACTCATTTGTTGTTCAGAAAAATTTATTTGAGTAATTCTCTACAAAGGGACATCTGCTTTCTCTGTATTCTGTTGGAGCTAAATTTTGATGACCTTCAGGGCCAGTAAGTTTCTGATAAACGATGGTTGAGATGCGAGCGGACTTTAATTGGGTGTCTAGAGGAGGACTGCTGGATTACATTAGTGAATATATCAGTATTTTATGGAAATGTAAAAATATCCAAATGATTCAGCTCACAAGACTAACAAAAACAAGTCTTTTCTCTGAAAATCACCCTGGTCATTTGTGTTAATAGAGTCAGTTGACTCCTATGCTTTTTGCAACCAACCATTATAAAACATTTTATAAAAGACCCATGTGTGCAAGATAATGTAAACTTAAAATTAAACTCTGACATAGCCAAGGAGAAAAAGTACATCTTTCAGTGAAGAATGTCTGCTCCATTTAATATTAATGCTTTCCTTTACCGAGTGAAATATTTATTGTGCCCTGCTATATACCTGGTACATCTTAAATGAGATATATAGAAGTGAATGAGATATAGAATCTTGTCTCAAAATACTCAGAGCCTATTTCAGGAGGCAGAAATAGAATAATTACAATACTGTGTGATAAGTGCATTGCAAGAAATGACGAGTGATCAACTCTGCGAATGGAAGTAAAGATAGATTTTAAGGACTCTTCTCGTCAAAGTGACACTTGGGCTTAAAGGATGATTAACAGCTTAGCTTAAACACTCAGTTGTGTCTGACTCTTCTCAACCCTTAGAACTATAGCTCGCCAGGTTTCTCAGGATTAGGGGGTCAAAAAGATGACAGAAGACACAGAATTGTCTTGATTAGACAAGTTGTTTGTTGAGTTGCCAAGTCATGCTTGATTCTTTTTGTGACTCCGTGGACCATAGTTCAGTTGTATTCACTAAGACTATATGTTAAAAAAAAAAAAGTCTGTGTGCTGTAAATTTCAAATCAGCTGCTGCTGCTGCTGCCGCCAGGTCATGTCAGTCATGTCCGACTCTGTGCGACCCCATAGATGGCAGCCTACCAGGCTCCCGTCCCTGGGATTCTCCAGGCAAGAACACTGGAGTGGGTTGCCATTTCCTTCTCTAGTGCATGAAAGTGAAGTCACTCAGTCCTGTCCAGCTCTTCGAAATCCCATGGACTGTAGCCTGTACAGTTTGATAAACCACTAAAGTAGTGAATCCTTTCCCAGAAAATATTTGCACATTTTTTTGGTAGCCTCAATCTTTCAACATCAAGCTGAAGTATATACAGGGAATTTCAGCAAATCTTCTAATGTTTGAACACACAGCTTCTTTCTTGTCCTTGCACCAGAATTCCCTTCCCCCTAGTCAGTACTTAAAATACTCTTGCCCTCAGAAATCAGCTGAGGATCTTTTAATTCAGAATTGGTCAGTCAGTCGGTGCAGTCACTGTCGTGTCCGACTCTTTGCGACCCCATGAATCGCAGAACGCCAGGCCTCCCTGTCCAACACCAACTCCTGGAGTTCACTCAGACTCATGCCCATCGAGTCAGTGATGCCATCTAGCCATCTCAGCCTCTGTCGTCCCCTTCTCCTCCTGCCCCCAATCCCTCCCAGCATCAGAGTCTTTCCCAATGAGTCAACTCTTTGCATGAGGTGGCCAAAGTACTAGAGTTGCAGCTTTAGCATGATTCCTTCCAAAGAAATCCCAGGGCTGATCTCCTTCAGAATGGACTGGTTGGATCTCCTTGCAGTCCAAGGGACTCTCAAGAGTCTTCTCCAACACCACTGTTCAAAAGCATCAATTCTTCGGCACTCAGCCTTCTTTACAGTCCAACTCTCACATCCATACATGACTACTGGAAAAACCATAGCCTTGACTAGATAGACTTTTGTTGGCAAAGTAATATCTCTGCTTTTGAATATGCTATCTAGGTTGGTCATAACTTTTCTTCCAAGGAGTAAGCATCTTTTAATAGTCATTCTTGATCCCAATTAAATTTATGTTTCCTGTGTTCTCCTTTCTCATAACATTTTATTATGTGCTTTTCTTCAAAATCATAGTGTTTCTGATTTTGTTGACATATTTATGTTTATTCAGTTCAGTTCAATTCAGTTACTCAGTCGTGTCTGACTCTTTGTGACCCCATGANAAGCATCTTTTAATAGTCATTCTTGATCCCAATTAAATTTATGTTTCCTGTGTTCTCCTTTCTCATAACATTTTATTATGTGCTTTTCTTCAAAATCATAGTGTTTCTGATTTTGTTGACATATTTATGTTTATTCAGTTCAGTTCAATTCAGTTACTCAGTCGTGTCTGACTCTTTGTGACCCCATGAACCACAGCACACCAGGCCTCCTTGTCCATTACCAACTCCTGGAGTTTACTCAAAGTCATGACCATTGAGTGGGTGATGCCCTCCAACCATCTCATCCTCTGTCGTCCCCTTCTCCTCCTGCTCTCAATCTTTCCCAACATCAGGGTTTTTTCAAATGAGTCAGCTCTTTGCATCAGGTGGCCAAAGTACTGGAGTTTCAGCTTCAACATCAGTCCTTCCAATGAATATTCAGGACTGATTTCCTTTAGGATGGACTGGTTGGANGAAGTTCACGGTTCACATATTGCTGAAGCCTGGCTTGAAGAATTTTGAGCATTACTTTACTAATGTGTGAGATGAGTGCAATTGTGTGGTAGTTTGAGCATTCTTTGGCATTGCTTTTCTTTGAGATTGGAAAGAAAATTGACCTTTATGTTTATTGGTGTATAGTTTATCTTGTGTTCTTCCATAAAGTCAATAAGGTAACAGATTTCTTCCCATTTTTTTCCAGGTTACCAACCCAATGGATAATACAGAAGCTTACAATGGCATTTGACATATTTTGAGCATGACAGGATGAATCTGAGATGCTGATCCAAAGGAAAGAAGAAATGACATTTTAGGTCTAACTTTTTAGTGTGTTAAGTCCAGTCAGTGCATCAATAGATCTGATAGGTGAATAGAAAATGTGAAAAGAAAGAAGACTGAAGACAACACTGGGAAAACCTAGTGCACTGGGGGAGAGACTGAGAATGAAATGTCCAGGAAGCATGACCAAGAACAACAGAGGAAAATAGTATATGCACCTAAGAAGGAAAACATTTTTAGGGAAAAACTGAGTAAGTGATCTTATCACATGCCTCGGAAATTTCAAGTCAATGTGGGCAATCATATATCTCTGTCTCAAATGCCAATTTATCTTTTTACTAACAGATAAACGTTTCTTTGAAGTTAATTGATGCTACCCTTGCAGATACACATAGAATGACTCTAAGTTCTGCTTGTAAGTTCCTAGATATAGAATTTGTCATTTCCCATGGTCATCCTCCTTTTGAATCATTATTATCACTTAATATTGACCCTGATATTATGGAGATGTATCTCTCAGATATTTCCCTTAATTCATTTTACATATATATGATATCTTCTCTTTGAAAGTACTGGTTCTCTTTCAAAAATTCAATTTCCCCTAACATTATAGGCATGAAAGTCTATTAATTCATTAANCTCCTTTTGAATCATTATTATCACTTAATATTGACCCTGATATTATGGAGATGTATCTCTCAGATATTTCCCTTAATTCATTTTACATATATATGATATCTTCTCTTTGAAAGTACTGGTTCTCTTTCAAAAATTCAATTTCCCCTAACATTATAGGCATGAAAGTCTATTAATTCATTAAAAAACTTACAGTTAGTGCTGATCATGTTCACATCCTATGGTTATTCAATAAGGATGTTAAAAAAAAAAATGTGGCCCCTGCCCTTAAGAAGTTCACATTCTAGTGTATCAGAGATAGAAACAAAATAATTGTACAATAAGCTCTCCACATTCAGTTACATAAATGATATGAAAAGTATAGTTTTAGGATGTATCTAACAGGAAGAATGAGATTTGGGTAACTGACAAACAGAAGTATGCAAGATAACATGGGAGAGACAAGATATGAAAAATATGCTTACTGAAGGAAAGTGTAAGCCAAAAAAAGGCAAGACATATTCAAGGAACTACACACACACACACACACACAGAAAGTGAAGGGCAAAATGGTATGAAATTAAACTGATAGTTTAGTAAGGGAGAGATCACACATGATATATCATGGCCATATAAGAAGATCAATCTCTTGCCTGTATAGAGAACTGATTGACGTCTAGGAATGGAAGCAGGGAGAGCTACCTGGATGTTACTGACATGCTTCAAGTGAAAAACAATGCTGGCTGGTGGTTGTAGTGGAGATGGACTGATGCGGGTAGATACATACATTAGAAGGAAGAGTTAAGGAGCCTGCTAGTGTTTTAGGATTAATGACATAATACCTGAATTTAGTGATTGCTCTGGCACAAAGTCCTCCATAAAAGTTAACAGAATTGTAATTAGAATTAATGCAGGATCCAAAAACATATTGACCTACTGAATATGAAACAGTTCCTAGAATCTGCTGCCAAGTGAATAATCATCTCCTGATACCAGGAGAAGCAACCTACTAGCAGGTTCCTGGACATCCTTCAATCCAATTTTGAATGACATCCTTTGCAGGGTCACCCTTTGTTCCTGCCAAACTTGCACTTTTCCTCTGCATTGGTGTAAACTTTCACAGATGAATCAGGGCTGCTGTTCTATGCTGATCTGCAGATAAAATATAGGATGCATTTCCTGGGTTCAGCTATTCCTGTTGCTAAAAGCTCGGTGACTTTTTCTTCAGTGCCATATTTATACTAGAAGCTCCTCACTATATTCTTTAACTGTAGCACTGAAATCACATCGACAAGGGCCAGCTTTCATACAGGCAAAGTATCTTTGGAAATTCCATTGTGTGAGACACATCATCAGTGAGTTAACTAATGAACCTGCTTCCAACAATGGTGTATTGACAGCATAGCTCTGAAAAATTATCAGCATCAACCACAACAGAACTTGAATTAACCAAATGCGAAATTTACAATTTTTGATAATTGATTCCCATGGTGAAAAAGACACTTTTGGCAGTTTGACAATTTCTTTATCTTGTAGTTTTAAGCAAAGCCATCCTTGTGAGAAATCTTAGTAGGGACTCATCAGTGAAGGCGCAAAGGGATCATCTACCAAGGCTCTGATTTGTTTGCTGGAAATAATATGATGAATGGACAGAGAACGAGACTGAAGGTCAAGAGAAACTAAAAGCCTTCACTGGATGGCTTCTGAACATATAACGTTTAGCCTGATTCAAATCTATGTACATATAAATCCTAGGAAATAGACTTATAGATCTCAAGCCCTAAAATACTACAAAGCAATTATTTCAATTATTTGGATTCTTCAAATTTCAAGGTGGTGTCAGAGAGTGAATTTACTACCTTTTACTGCTACATTTGGTTCCTAATGAGATCTCATTTTGTCATAGTCGATAGTTCAACCATTATGTGTTCAGAACAAATAATTTTCTGAATGTTGAATGTGCCAGGAGCTGTTCCCTGAATGTGTTCAAGTAATTGGGGAGTGAGCATCCCTTCCACAAATACTTCTTTAATGAAACAAAAGGGCAAAATCCTAAGGTGCCGCAATAGAATGGAATAAAACTAAACTATCAAGGGTTAAATAAATATAGCATATATTCCTTCTTCAAAACATCTTTTTGAGCTTCTTCAGTATTCAAAGAGCTACTCTAAAAAAGTCACAAGTGTAGCAATAAATAAAACAGTAAAAAAAAAAATTCCCAGTCTTTGTATCTTTCTTTCTAGTGATATGAGACAGACAACAAATTTTATTCGTGTGTGTGTGTGTGTGTGTGTGTGTGTATGTATGGTTGCTAGGAAAGTCCTCAGATGGTTATATTAAACAGAGATTAAAACAAGGATGGAGCTAGATAGATATAAAAATATCTTAGGGAAAAGGATATTAGAAAGAGAAAATGACAAACATTAAGACTTTGAGGCTTTGATTAATAGCTGGAATGCATTGACAATGGAAGCTGATAAAAGATAAGAACATCAGAGAAGTAACTAGAATCCTTACTGTATAGGTCTTTGAAGTCCACAGTAAGAATATTGCTTTTCACTGTGAATGAGATGGAAACTATGGCAGATGAAGTACTACCAATGGCTCAAGTGGTAAAGAATCTGCCTACAATGCAACAGACTCAGAAAAATGCAGGTTCAAATCCTGGATCAGGAAGATCCCCTGGAGGAGGAAATGGCAACCCACTTCAGTATTCTTGCCTGGAAAATCCCATGGCCAGAGAAGCTTGGTGGGCTACAGTTCATAAGGTCTCAAAGAATCGGACACGACTGAGCATACACGTGTCTCCAAGCTTGATCCCAGAAACTTTGAACTTCCTTCCGTTGCAAGGTTGCATGTATGTCCTCTTCCCTTGAATCTGGGTAACTGTCAGTTTACCCAAACTCAGATCCATTGAGTCGGTGATGCCATCCAACCATCACAACCAACCGCTTTGGTTGACAGAACACAAAAGAAATGGCATCATGCCAGTTTGGGGGTCTAGGTTTTTAATAGACTCATAGCTCCCACTTCCTGCTATTTAAAATGCGTATTCTTGGAACTTGGGCATTGTGGGTTTCTAGGCATTCTCAGAAGCCCAATATATATGGAGAAATCATGGGTAAGCAACCTGATTGACAGCTAGCTGAGCTCTGAGTCAATCATCAGAATCTCCAGGCCACCCTGTGGAAGAGCTATCTTCCACAGCCCAGTGGAAGATATTCCCAGTGGAATATACAGCCCAGTCAAGTTTTTAGGTGACTGCAGTCTCAGTCACTATCTGTTGGAGTTCAGCACTGTCTGGAAAGTTGGCCACTCAGATAATAGTCAACACACAGATCCATGAGAGGTAATTTAGAAAATGTTGCTTAAAACCATATTTTAGTGTAAATGTTATGTGGTGATAGATAGCCAGAACAGTATTTATTGCAGGTTTCTGAGTGGAATCGCAATCTGACTTAAATTTTAAGAGAAATACTCTTTTTATCCTATTAAAAATAGATTGTACTAGATAAGAATAGAAGTGAGTAAATGAATTAGAAAGATGTTGTAATAATCCTAATATAAGGGTAAACAACTTTGACCAGGGAGTTAAATATGAATGTATTAAATAGTCAGATTTGATTATGTTTTTAAAATAAGGATGATACAAACTGTTAAGTGATTAAAGGAAAAGTGAAGTCACTCAATCGTGTCCATCTCTTTGCAACCCCATGGACTGTAGCCTACTAGGCTCCTCTGTCCATGGGATTTTCCAGGCAATAGCACTGGAGTGGATTGCCATTTCCTTCTCCAGGGGGTCTTCCTGACCCAGGGATTGAATCCAGGTCTCCTGAATTGCAGGAAGATTCTTTACCATCTGAGCCACCAAGGAAGTGCTGTTTATTTTATACTTATTTTAGACGAAATGATTTTAGATGAAAAATAAATTTAAGCAATTTTCTTATTTGAGTTCAAAATGGATTGTAAAGCAGGGAATGCAGCTCAGAACATGACAATGCATTTGGCCCAAGAACTGGTAACAAACAATGTACAGTGCAGTAGTGGTTTGGAAAGTTTTCCAAAGGAAATTAGAGCTTTGAAGATAAGAAGTGTGGTGGCTGGCCATTAGAAGTTGACAACAACCAACTGAAAGCCATCATTGAAGCTGATCCTCTTACAACTACACAAGAAGTTGCCAAAGAACTCAACACTGACCATTCTACAATATCCTGCATTTGAAGCAAACTAGAAAAGTGAAAAAGCTCAATAAGTGGCTGCCTCATGAGCTGATTGAAAATCAAAAAAATCTCATTTTGAGGTGACATCTTCTCTTATTCTATAGACAACAATGAACCATTTCTTGATCAGACTGTGACATGCGATGAAAAGTGGATTTTATATGACAACTAGAGATGACCAGCTCAGTGGTTGGATGGAGAAGCTTCACAGCACTTCTGAAAGCCAAGCTTGCACCACAAAAGGTCATGGTCACTCTTCAGTGGTCTCCTTCCCATCTGATCCACTACAACTTTCTGAAGTCCAGCAAAACCATTACTTTGAGATGTATGTTTAGCAAATCAATGAGATACACTGAAAACTGTTATGCTTGCAGCTAGCACTGGTCAACAGAAAGAGCCCAGTTCTTCTCCATAATAATGTCTGACCTCACATCACACAACCAAAACTTTGCATGTTGAACGAATTGGGCTACAAGCATCTTGACAAGTTTTTGTAGGAAAAATGCCTCCACAACCAGCAGGAGGCAGAAAATCCTTTCCAAGAGCTTATTGAATCATGAAGTATGGATTTTACACTATAGGAATAAACAAATCTATTTCTTGCTTGCAAAAATGTGCGGATTGTAATAGTTCCTATTTTGATTAATAAAGATATGTTTGAGCCTAGTTATTATTTAAAATTCATGGTCCAAAATCACAAGTACTTTTGCACCAATCTTTATATACTATATATAATTTATATATGTATGGAATTAGGAGAGAATACCACGGCATAGATAGACATGTAGTAATCATCAGTGACTGTATGAAATCACCTACTAGGACTATAGATAAATAAGAGAAGCCAAATAATTTTGCTCTGGGATACTTCCACTTTAAGTAGTTAGAGAGAAGAGACCAAACCGGAAAAGGAGATTAAGAGGGAGAAAAACCAGTGAGATAGAAGTGATGTGAGGAGAGCGAGGACAAAGGAAGAAATTGAATAAAAGATGAAAGAGGAGGTAACTCTCAAATGATGCTGACAGGTCAAGTTAGATGAGGACTGAATTGATCATTGGACTTAACAATATGAAAGTCATGATGACCTTGACAAAGTAGCTTCTGTGGAATGATAGAGGCAAAAACCTATTTGGACTGGTTTTAAAAGAAAGTGGAGAACAGTTTAGAGATGCAAGCATAGGCAATTCCTCCAAGGAGTTTTGTTGCAATAGGAAAAAGAAAGAGGGACTGTGGCTGGAAAAGTAGGATTCAGAGAAGCAGAGAGACTTCTGTTTTTTTTTTAAGGTTAGTGAGTAACACCATGTTAATATGCTGATGCAAGAAACAAAAAAATTGGTCATAGAACTGAGGGAAGAATGGCTGGAACAATGCCTTCTAAGGGAAAGTTGATCAAATGTATTAGGAGAGATAATAGAATATGTTGAATTGATATAATAATCCTGATGGGGGTGGATGAAATATGAGACTATTTATATTTTCTAAGTGAAATTGGTCATCAGCTGAAAGTGAGAACTGGGTCAAAAGTTGCTGGGAGAGAGAAGAAAAAGTATGACATAATTTTTCAGAAAAGAGGGAAACTAATTAGACTAAGATATGTTTTCTAATCACTGAGGTCTACAAAGACCTCTGCTTTTTGTTTTTTTGGACTCATTTCAACAAAACTCTAAAATTAACTTAATCAACATTTACTGTGAATGATAAGGATCATGGGCAGAAAGCTTCTGAGAACTGCTTTGATACAAAGGCAGGAAAGATTGGTGTTTGACACTGGTTACAAAGGCATGATCTTACTCTGGGAATTCTTTAGTACTCATTAGAGAGGCATTTTCATGACTCAGATTTAACATCCACTTAGCATTCATAGTGAGCTGAGACCTTTATGGAAAATATAAACAACATTCTCCCTGCTTTTATGGAGTTTTATAGGCTACCCTGTGTTTTTGTCAAGTGCCTAATAAAGACAAGAAGAACTTGTTCTAAATTGCTATTGTAACAATGTTCTTACTGGGATTTTGTTACTAGGGAGTTTAAGAAGTACTTTGCCAATAAATTCAAATATACCTAATAAGTTTACTTCTTAAATTATCTAATTCAATAAACGTTACTTCGTCTTGAGACATATGCTTTCCTGGAATCCCCGTAATGCTAATGACCCCTCATTCATCATCTTTAATTTCTTATGAGAAACATTATATTTTCTTCTTAGAAATCTTTATCCTGATCAGAGTGTCAATTAAAGAGTCATTAATCTTATTTCCAGGTAAGAAAATTTCTCATTCTTCAATTTGAATTGCAGTTGTAGTTCTACTTTCAAATTCTTTAGTATATGAAAGGGGAAAAAATGCACACAGCCTACATAAGCCACATTATCAGCACTACAATTTTATAATGATGTCTGCATTTACCTTAGTAACATGGACTGAAAAAAATTCATATATTCTCTTTCTTTCTCTGTGTAGTGAATCTCAGTGTTTTTTTCCCCAAAAATATTTATATTCATTGAATAAAAAGTGGCTGAGGTTTCTTACTAAATTTATAAGTATCTTTATTCTCTGAATTTGGCTTTCTATTACTATATTGTATTCTTAAACTGTTTTGCTTACAATCCTTCCTAAATTTCATTGTGACGGTTCTCAGACACCAGTATTCTTTTGAAGACCTATTTCTTTTGTATAGATAGAAAAATAACTAGAAAATAAGGTTAAAGCCTCTTTTCACCTACAAGCTTTGAAATAACAATCTGAAAGCGTCATACAACATCTGGCTGGTGAGCTTCCTCTTTTTAGTTATATTAACACAGACCATGCAAACTGATGCTATAGTATTAAAAAACAGAACCTGAATTCTGTTATGTAGCACCTTTTCACTGCTGCTTCCCCCAAACTGGGTCTCTTAAAAAGTGTTTTCATTCAGACCTTAAAAGAACCTTGGAAGAAACCTTTGAGATTTTGAGTTCAATCCCCTAATTTTTCAAATGGGCTAGAAATTTTGAGACTTGCCCAAGCTTATAAAGGTAATTCAGAGACCAACAGGCTCTAATCCATCTCTTGATTTTCGCTTCACTATTCTTTCTGGTACACCACCCCAGAATGAATAAATAACTACACCATCCATGTCTGTGCATTTTAGTACAGCAATTACACTGATGCAGTTTAAGATTGTACTGATAACTAGGCTCTTGGATACTTCTAGTTTACGTGACCATGGCTTAATTTTAGCAACATCTGAAATGGATATTTGTTAGATGTTCCCTGATAATCAGAAGTATCTGATAAACCAGTTGGCTAGGATTGGTGGTGGCAAAGGTGGCTGTTAGGAAACTATTTAGAAGAGGGAATAAATTATCCATAAGTAAGAAAAAGAAAAGAAGTATACAAGCTTTAAAAATTGTGAGTCAGAATTAGACAAGAGCTCTTAGAACAGCAGAATAACCAGCAGTTAGATTGGCCTCTGAGCCAGTCTGCTTTGAAGGAGGATGTGGTCTCAGCCATCTCAGCTGTGCTTTGGGGATGTGACATACTACTAGCAGTGCCAGTGAAAGGAGGTGGCAACAACAGTGTCACAATCACATAAGCACAAATCTTTTGACGTTGAGTGTTGGCAGCTTTACTAGGGGCAGTGGTACCCCAGTTGTGAGCTATTTTGTTGTCCATGTCAATTTATCCTCTCTCTTGTAGAGAACTGGAATAGAGGAGAAAGAAAGGGGTAAATCATTCAGTAATCATGAGGACTCTAGAGAAAAAGGACTATCCCCATAAAATGTTCTGAAAAAGTGTCCAGAAGAACATTGAAGAGGACTCAGATTTTATGACTTGAGGAGAATCTGGTTCAGAGTTTTATACTATGAATCCCCATTTTGGGACTCTTACTAGGGATAATCTTTGATTAGTGACAGCTGGTAAACTCAGAATACCTCTGAACGGAATCAGGCAATTGTCAGCAGGTTAGAAGTTCCTTACCTGTTCAGGGGAAAGAAGAACAGNCTATGAATCCCCATTTTGGGACCCTTACTAGGGATAATCTTTGATTAGTGACAGCTGGTAAACTCAGAATACCTCTGAACGGAATCAGGCAATTGTCAGCAGGTTAGAAGTTCCTTACCTGTTCAGGGGAAAGAAGAACAGATATAAAAGAGGGCCATTACTTTGTGAAATTTCCTTTTAGAGACTGACATTTCAAAAAAGTTATCATGCTTCCCAGTAGAGGTGTTGTGATTCTCATATTGATACCATAAAATTGGGATCAAATTGTATTCAATAAGTGTATCTAATAACCAGGCTGCTTCTTTCTTAAACAGCACACATTATAAGTATCTTGATTCCAAAAGTAACTTAGTTAATTGAAAAAAGTTGGAGAATCCTGAAATAAAGAACAAGAAAATCAAATAATTTTGGCCTGCAGAGTTAAGTATGATAACATTTCCCTAGTTATACTTGAAGCTATGTATGCACTGTTTGATAAATCTATATCTGTTGAATATTTTCATTTTTGAGAAAAGTGGTTTAAACACTTAGTACATGTACTATCTCCCCACATATCAGAAAAATCTTCCTCCATATAAAGAAATATAGTTGTTTAATCTTTTTTAATTTATTTACTTTTAATTGGAGCATAATTGCTTTATAATATTGTGTTGGTTTCTGCCATATCTTTATTTATATGTTTCAAAGCAAGTCTCACCTATTAAAGCTTTCAGATAAATTTGGACTATGCCACAGATAATATGATAGTATAATAATAACAATGATAATAATGATCATAGCTGATGCTTATTAGGCCTCACTATGTACAAAGTGATGTATCTATGCTGCTGCTGCTGCTAAGTCGCTTGAGTCATGTCCGACTCTGTGCGACCCCATAGACGGCAGCTCAACAAGCTCCCTGGGATTATCCAGGCAAGAATATTGGAGTGGGTTGCCATTTCTTTCTCCAATGCATGAAAGTGAAAAGTGAAAGTGAAGTCGTTCAGTCATGTCTGACTCTTAGCGATCCCATGGACTGTAGCCTACCAGGCTCTTCCATCCATGGGATTCTCCAGGCAAGAGTACTGGAGTGGGGTGCCATTGCCTTCTCCAGATATATCTATACCTCTACAATTATGACATTATGAGTTAAAGCATATTCTTATTTCCATTTCACAGAAGAATAATTTAATAAAAAACTTGTCCAAAGTTACACATATCCAATAGAATTAAAATCCTATTCTAATTCAAGCTGTATATATAAACTTATGCTAATACAACAAGCAAATATAACAGGACAAAGGACACCACAGAGAAATTTAAAGGAAAAGGAACCATTTTCAAGAGGATGGATCAGTTCAGGGAGACTTTATGTGGTGGAGAAATGTCCTTTCAGAAGAAAATTCCTTGAGACTTTGTATGGAGAGGCAATTAATTATTTTGAAAATCTATGGAACAGTTTTTTATTCTTTTCCAGACTTTATGGTTGTTATCAGATCAATGACTAGTGACATATCCTAGATTGATAACCATTAATATAAATGCTCCCAACAATCCTTCATTCAACTCCTAATTTATCAGTTAATTGCACATTAAGCCCCACTAAAAATGCTCAAAATAGCAATTGAACTGAAAACTGAGAATATTAATCAACAGTTTCCTGGCTTCTAGAATGAATTCCCACTAACTTGAGCCCAGACAGAGGATGGCTAGGAACTTCCAGTCTTCAGCTTGGGTTCTAATTCTGAAATCAAACAAGACTTGAGAGTTGAGAAAAAGATTTCCATATCTCAGTGGTAAACGCTGAAGTGAGAGACCCTGTTCATGGGCCAACCTCGAAACTTTACCATTGCTCCCACTCAACAACCAGGAAACCAATTTTTGAATAGTAGAAAGGCTGTCAGATGTCACTCACATGAACTATTCTCCTCACACCCAGTGGGTCAGTGACACATTAGTACATACCTAACTCCTCCAATGCTCACACTAGTTAAATTCCCGGTATATTCAGAAACATGGTTTAGAATTGTACTTGTCCTCAAGTCGACTATGGAAGGTGAG
The DNA here is from genome assembly GCA_006410615.1 of Neotragus moschatus. Taxonomy (NCBI): domain Eukaryota; kingdom Metazoa; phylum Chordata; class Mammalia; order Artiodactyla; family Bovidae; genus Neotragus; species Neotragus moschatus. The sequence continues at coordinate 311,494 of SJYA01001028.1, read as the reverse complement.
CATTATACAAGCATCCAAGTGAAAGTGAAGGAGATCTATGTACTGGCTAAAGAGCAAACAATATACCTAGTGAAATCTCTGCTCAGAATGAAAAATCGGGGTTGGTAGGGAGATACAAAGTGGATAGGGAATATAAACATAAAATTCCCCAGTCTACAAAAAGGAAGCTTTGACCAAAAGATAGAAAAGAAGGGTTGTGAGACAATATTAGCAATGATTTATCAATGAGACTTAGTTACTAGTACATGGATACTGTGAGCAGACGGACTCAATTGCGATTATCATAGGAATATACAATGCTCTTCTTGTCCTTATGGGTTTTTTTTTTTCCCTAAAATGTGAATTTGTTTGCATTTTCCTATTGATTTATTGAGCTGACTTAAACTTGAATGTTGGGCTTCCCATGTGGTGCTAGTGGTAAAGAATCTGCCTGCCAGTGCAGGAGACATAAGTTCTATCCCTGAGTCAGGAAGATCCCCTGGGGGAAGAAATGGAAACCTACTCCAGTGTTCTTGCCTGGAAAATTTCATGGATAGAGGAACCTGGTTAGCTACAGTCCAAAGGGCTGCAAAGTGTTGGACATGGCTGAGCTGACTGAGTGTACTTCAATATTAATACAATAATATTCAATGTTACTATATTTTGTTATTAATCTTACAGATAATGTATTTTCTGGGAATTTCTTACCTCTTTACAGAACAAGTGCAGTTACACTTATAAATAAGAAGTAGACAATCTCTGGTACCAGTGAAAAGGGCATAATTTGATAAAGACCCAACAGTAGTTATGTTGAGATGTAAGCATGTCTTCACATGGTGGCAAGAGGCAGATGCTATCAGAAAATTTGGGGGAGATATGTGAGAACACTTGCTGAAATATTTATATTAGTGTTGGAATTTTTACCTTGATTAGCACCATCAAAATGTGCCACAACTGAATTAATCTATTACAAAATGCCTTTTCACATTAGCTTGCTAAAACACCCTTTGTGGCAGATGGCAGAAGACTGAAAGGTCAAACATGGAATATTAAATGTCAAGCTTCTGAACATCTGGAAGATTTTTTTAAGTGAAAAAGAAGAAGAGAGAAAAGTAAATAGATGTAGGTGTCATACGTTCTCTTTCATATTATCATGACAAAGTATACTTCCTGGCAAGTCAGCCAAGGGGATTTTGATTTTGATAGACTGTATTACGAGAGAAGACAAGCCTCCCTTCCCTATTACACCTGCACAGACCATTTATTTGCTGCACCCTCGGGCAGTGAGCAGCCTGATGGGGAAGGAAGTCATCAGCATACCCACCTGCACCATCTGTGCTGGAGCTGGACTAATGAGCAAAGTAAGTAGGGGCCCGCCAGAGACTGGAGGAGTGAGGGAGAGGGTCAAATGCCTGGATTTAACTTTGACAAATTCAGAGGTGTACCTTTATATAAAACTCAGAATCAGCCATGGCTCTTCATTAGGCTTACAAGGTAGCTGTTTCTGACTTTCAATGCTGGTACCCTATTCCAGATCAATTGATTCTAAATATCTAGTGACAGGATCTAGATAGTGTATTTTTTATTGGAATATAGTTGATTTGCAATGTCATGTTAGTTTCAGGTGTACAACAAAGTGAATCAGCTATAAATATAATCTGGTGGCTCAGATTGATCCCTGGGTCAGGAAGATCCACTGGAGAAGGGAATGGCAACCCACTCCAGTATTCTTGCCTGGAGAATTCCATGGACAGAGGATCCTGTTGGGCTACAGTCCACGAGGTCCAAAGAACTGGATATGACTGAGAGACTAACATCTTCAGTCTTCACTTTGATTGTTAATTTACAATGTTGCATTAGTTGTATGTGTACAGCAAAGTGAATCAGTTATTCATATACATATACCCACTCTTTTTTAAGATTCTTTTCCTACATAGGCCATTACAGGGTGCTGAGTAGAATTAACTGTGGTAGAGTAGGTCCTTATTAGTTAAATTTTTTAAAAGATAACTTTTTATTTTATATTAGAGTATAGTTGATTAACAATGTTGTGATAGTTTCAGGTAGACAGCAACGTGACTCAGCCATATATACACATGCATCCATTTCCCCCCAAGCTCTCGTTCCATCCAGGCTGCCACATAACATTTAGCAGAGTTCCCTACATAGTAGGNTAACTGTGGTAGAGTAGGTCCTTATTAGTTAAATTTTTTAAAAGATAACTTTTTATTTTATATTAGAGTATAGTTGATTAACAATGTTGTGATAGTTTCAGGTGGACAGCAACGTGACTCAGCCATATATACACATGCATCCATTTCCCCCCAAGCTCTCGTTCCATCCAGGCTGCCACATAACATTTAGCAGAGTTCCCTACATAGTAGGAATAACCAACAAGGACCTGTAGAGTAGGTTTTTATCAGTTGTCTGTTTTAAATATAGCAGTGTATACATGTCAGTTCCAAACTCCTTAACTATCCCTTCCCTCAACCCTTCTCCCCTGGTAACCATAAGTTCCTTTGCTGTCAGTGAGTCTGTTTCCGTTTTGCAAATAAGTTCATTTGCATCGTTTCATTTTAGATTCCACATAAAATATCATACGATATTTCTCTGTGTGATTTGTTTCATTCAGTATACGACAATTGTATGTGTCAGTCCAATCTTCCAGTTTATCTCTCCCCCTTACCTTCCAGTAACCATAATCTAATTTCCTTGTCTGTAACTCTATTTCCGTTTTGTAGTTAAGTTCATAAGTTTCACTTTCACTTCACTTTCATAAGTGATGTCATGTAACATTTAGACAGTATACTTTTAAAAAACATTCCAGATTATTTTTACTGAATTATAAGAACCACTGATTGTAAAGGTGGAGAAGGCAATGGCAACCCACTCCAGTACTCTTGCCTGGAAAACCCCACGGACAGAGGAGCCTGGTAGGCTGCAGTCCATGGGGTCGCTAAGTCAGACATGGCTGAGCAACTTCACTTTCACTTTTCACTTTCATGCATTGGAGAAGGAAACGGTAACCCCCTCCAATATTCTTGTCTGGAGAATCTCAGGGACAGGGGAGCCTAGTGGGCTGCCATCTATGGGGTCGCACAGAGTCAGACACAACT